>CAUYRH010113885.1:0-20880 GCA_963574655.1 Perodicticus potto | reverse complement strand
GAACGGAGAGAGCTTCTTTCTCCCCACTTGAAATCTCTCTCTCTACCAGGAGCTTTGGTGTTTTCTGTATTCTTTTCTGTAAATCAATTCTGTCTTACCACGGAGGGGTGGGGGGGGAAATAATGTAATGAAGAATAATAAAATACATGTATTTAAAAAAAAATTTACTGGTCATAGATCACCATAACAGATGCTATAATGATGAAAATGTTTAAATTATTGAGAGAATTCCAAAAATTTGACACAGAAACATGAAGTGAGCACATGCTATTGAAAATTTGGTACCAACAGACTTTCTGGGTGCAGGGTTAGAACTAACATTCAGTCTGTAACAACATGCAGTGTCTGTGAAGTGCAATAAAATGAATATGCCTGTATTAGGATAATTACTTCAGGTCAGATATGCTCAGCAAAAAAGGAAGGGGCTAGATTAAAATATCTGACAAGTTTTCTTCCAGTTCCAACATCCAATTTAAACCCCAGCAATTCTGTTACTGCTCTAGTATAGCAATCACCAGCAGTGAAGTCAGGGAATACTATTACAGGTCCACAGAAATAATTTCACACAAATTCTAGCTTATATATGGCTGAAAGGGGCCAGAGGTTGATGAATCACAGCTTCAAGAAATGTAGTCACTTTGTCAAGAAGACTTCATGTCCTATTAAAAAGCCGAGTCAGAAATGAGGAAAGGCATTCCAGAGAACAGTGCAGATGCTAACAAAAATATGTACACAGCATGCTGAAATGTAGTAATGAGTATTGATCCTGAGTTAGATTTCCAAGTTACAATTGTGGATATAGATCCTAGTGAGCACTATGACATTTTAAATAGATTGTTATGAAGAATTCCCCACCTGTGAACTCTCCTCTCTCACACAGTACTATGTCTATATGTGTGTCTATTAATTCTAGCCTACTTGGGAACCATATGAACAAGTTATAGCCCTGATGCCCTATCCACTGCAATAGACAACCCTGCAAGATAGGAAATCATCACTGCTACCAGGCCACCTTCAACACCCATTGGTGTTCAGTCTGTGAACACCATTCAGATTCTACCAACTGCCCCAGACAGGTCTTCATTCTGCTTCATTCTGGGATTTCATCCAGGAACATACTTCGCTTTTAGTTGTCTTGACTTTTCAGTTTTCTTCTAACTGGGAGATTTCCTACATTTGACTGCTTTAAGGAATATAGAACTTAACTATTATTGGATGATCTTGAATCTGACCTGACATTTCCTAATTACTTGATTCAGGTTACACTTGCTCAGCATGAAAACCATAGAAATTACACATTGTTCTCTATGCTGTTCATCAGGGACTCTTAATGTTGATACAACCTTGGCAGGGGGTAAATTACCTTTAAATAACTGACCTTTTTTTTTTTTTTTTTTACTGGATTTCTTCACAAAGTAATTCTTTTCCATTTGCAACTTATATCTTCAGTTTTATAGGGAGATAGTCCAGCATTATGTAAATATCCTGTTCCGCACCTAACCTCCACTCACCAGCCTTAGTGGGCACTGACAATTCCCTCCTGAGTCAGTTACTATGATGATGAGCCAGGGGGTGTTTTTCTATTCCAACATTTTACCTACATGTATTAGTGGCATTCTACTGTAAAGAGCTTTTCCTTTTCTCAAATTATTTATTTATTCATTAATTTAGTTATATCAGTATATAGCTATAGATTTCACTATTTATTCAATATATTCCATCACTATTATTATGAATTTTAAGGGTCCTGTTGTCTCAAATTTGTCCAATAGGATCCTTTTATGTAGCTTATGTGTCACTGTAGCACGTACCCATAATATTTTAGTATTTTCTAACTTTGTGGCACAAAATATGTTCCAAGTTCATCTGTGATTTCCCATTCCCTAGCCAACTATTCAACTATTTCTCCTAAAAGCCCTGGTTCCTTCCAACTATTCAACTATTTCTCCTAAAAGCCCTGGTTCCTTCACTGTAGCATGTGCATCTAGAAAACAAGAAGTATGGGCTTATTGTGCTCATTGCTCTAGAGTATCAGTGTTCCTAGACGTCCTGGGGGCTCAGAGTTGGGAATTATATGGATGTGGGCACCCCACACACTCTTGAACATACACACTTATTCCTCTAATAATTCTACATCTATATGTCTATCTGTGTAGGTATATTTTAACCATGAGTTTATATTGATGCTTCTAATTTCAATCTAACACCTCATGATTCTTCTTTGTTTTCAAATAACCTTCTCCAACAGTGATACACCTGGTTTTCTCCATCCTCCTTGACTTACACAGTCAGTTCAAATATTCACAAAGCCAGCAAAGTTCCCAGCAAGACCCCCTCAGTACTCTGCACTCAGGCCCTTTCAGCAAATTGCTGGGGGGAACTTTCCTCACCTCTTTTTTGCACCCCACATCTGTGGAGATCTGCAGGCATGCCACTTGGAAGCCACCATGTAGCACACCTCTCCTCAGCTCATGGCCCTGCTGCACCCTGCTGCCAACTCCTCTATGCTGAGAGGAGAAGGTCCATTAATGGAAAATGAATAATGACTATGTAAGAATGGAGGTTGCCTTAGGTAAAACTGAACTGTAAGGAAAGGTAATCTTGGTCACCACTTAACCCTCTCTCTGCATCTTCTGGTGTTGCAACCATCCTTCCCCTTCCCAGTATCAGACATCAAAAATAGGACCCTATTCTGATTGTTTAAAGTAAACACATGCAGATAGGAATTATTTTCTTTACTATTTTCAGATTCCATAGTAACAAGTAAAAGCAGATAGGGAGAAAAATGCAATAAGTACGAGTATATGTTATGAAAGTTTCTGAATCACTCTTTTAGATAACTTCCTATTTCTTCTGAAAGTGAGTAAAGCAGTATTTGCAGTTACCAGCCCTGGACTAATTTGGAAAGAAAATACCATCAAACTGCCAAAACCAACATAATAATAATTAAAATAATATTTCTAACCTGCAGTAAATATTTTTCCCTACTGTAGCTTTTTACTTACAACAAATAATATAAAGTAAAACTTAGATTTATCATCTTAAGTGCAACCACAGACTCAAAATTTTACAGCAATGAAAACAGCAAATAATTATATAGAAATAATATATATATTATTTATTATGCGTGCCACAAGGCTATTTCTTTTCTAAGTGCTTTGTATAAATATGTATTTCATTTAACCCTCACACTGAGTCACTTACCCACTATAAATACTGCTACCTATTTATATGTTGGCATTTTTTAACAATAAAAGCATACTTGAGATAAATAGGTTGCTTCCTCTAAACAGCATTCCTCCAATATTTCACACTCGCATTATATGCATTTTAATAATGTTATAGAAGTCATGTGTTTTAAGGAGATACAATTACTTTCTCATAATCAGTTATGCATGTGGGATGTTAATTTATATAATCATTACATCTATCCTGCAGTGGTTTTTAATGTAGTTGTTAAAAATGTCCAAGCAAAAGATCTCCATGTTGGGGGTTTTGTGTAAGTGATATTTTTATACAGCATAAAAAGAGAGGGGGAAAATAAGCCCATGTTTTAATTGCAAAATTATAAAACAATGAGAAAAAAACAAACAAAAATTGTGCATTTTTCTCCATATCACCAAAAAAGAAAAAAAATAATAATTGCCTTGGGAGGAGAATTACCTTTATTACAATTTTACTAACATGTAAATAATCTGTTAATATTTTAGGAAACCTAAGCATGGAGAAGAACAAATCACTCAAGGGGGTGACTGAAAAGGCATTATGGGAAAAAGTTAACTGTTTTACATTCCTAGACTGAAAAAGTAGGGCTTGGGGGAAATTTCTCTACTGCCACCATCATTGTTTTTTTGTTTGTTTGTTTGTTTGTTTGTTTTTGTAGAGACAGAGTCTCACTTTGTTGCCCTTGGTAGAGTGCCGTGGTGTCACACAGCTCACAGCAACCTCCAGCTCTTGGGCTTAGCCGATTCTCTTGCCTCAGCCTCCCGAGTAGCTGGGACTACAGGTGCCTGCCACAACACCTGGCTATGTTTTTGTTGCAGTTTGGTTGGGGCTGGGTTTGAACCCACCACTCTCGGTGTATGGGGCCAGTGCCCTACTGACTGAGCCACATCATTGCTTATTATGCAAAATGTGGTCCAAGGACCAGCAGTGTCAGCATCACCAGGCGTCTGTTACAAAGTCAGACCTTAGACCCTACATCTGAGCTCCTAAGCCAGATCCCCTAAGTGATCCATATGAATATTGAAAGTTGAGGACCATTAATCTATGTTACAGTACTGTGCTACTCATGCAAATTATTTTTCGTGTAGCTACTAGATGAGTGAACAGACAAATCTGGGATTTATGTAACCCCTTCTCAAAACTCTTCAACGGAGTTCAGTTGCACTTATAATAAAATTCAAGGCAAGGTCTAAAAGTCAAAAATTCACTTATAAAAAACCTTGCATGGTCTACAAGGCCCTCAGACACTTGGCAGCTATCTCCCCTCCACCCTATTCAGAGCAACTGCCTCCTAAGTTCCTTTCGCTCCACTCACACTGGACTTTTTCAGATTTCTATGGTGTCTTCAGCTCTTCAGACATTGAGAGCCTCACACATGTTTTTCTGCAAGAAATGATCTTTCCCAACACTGTTGACTGCCGCCTCCTACTCACATTCGAGGTCTTCACTCAAATATGAATACTTTCCTCAGACAAGCTCTTTGCAAAGCCCCACAGTGTAATTCACCCCCTTCTTCCTAGATGTTCTCCATTTTTCATTGTATCCTTCATACTAATTTAGCTTTTAGTTATCATTATACGTGTATTCATGTGTACACTTTTTCATATCATGCTTGTCACCTTCAATAAGCCGTAAACCCCATGAGGGCAGAAATAATTGTGTCTTATTCAATATTGTATATTTATCACTTACAAAACTCACCAAACATTTGTATTTGGGGGTTAACAAATGTTGAAGAAAGAGGAAAAAAATGAATTATTCTGGCCAGGAGTGGTGGCTCATGCTTGTAATCCTAGCACTCTGGGAGGCCAAGGTGGACAGATTGTTTGAGCTCAGTAAGTTGAAATCACCCTGAGTAATAGCAAGACCCCATTTCTACTAAAAATAGAAAGAAAATTACCCAGTTTTAGTGGGGGGCCTGTAGTCTCAGCTACTCGGGAGGCAGGAGGAGCACTTAAGCCTAAGAGTTTGAGGTTGCTCTGAGCTAGGCTGAGGCTATGATACTGTTGCCTGGGCAACAGAGTTACATTCCGTCTCAGTTAAAAAAAATTAATTATTCTATGAAGATTTTTTTAAATATTATTTTCTATAACTTACTTTTTCATCATAACTTAAATACAAACAGCTGGTATGGAAATTATTAAAATTAAACCTGACTATGGGTTGATTTGGTCACTCTGTTCTTTTAAGTTTGCTGCACATAGCTATAAACTTACAAATATCATTTATCAACTCTGTAACACCATGAGATTCTGGGATTCTTCATCTTGGACCTTCTTGTTTCTATCTATATCACCAAAAATACAAAATGTGGCCTTTGGCCACACTTACTGAAAGGTCTCTCTTACAATTTTCCTGAAAATAAAGCCAAATCAAAAATGGTAACAGTTAAGAGATCTGGGCCTCCTTTGGTCTCCTGTACTGCCCAATGAGATAGTCATCCACCACTTTTGAGAATTCCAATGCGGAAGATTTTACAAAGGCAAATTAGAAAATGTTCTCATCTAAGGACCATTGTACATCTTGCTCTCCAGAATCACACAGCTCTACGCAAGAAGATGGGAAGTGAAGTAGCTATAGTTAAGGAGAGGTACATTTGAGTCTTCTGATTATCTTTTGCTGGGTAAGGAATTACCTCTAAAATCTAGCGAGTAAAATCAGCTCACAATTTGAGGTACGAAATTTGTGGAGGGCTCAGGTGAGCTATGCTGCAACTCTACTTTATTTTAATGTATACGATACCCAGCTGATGAATGGGCTTGTCTGAAGAGTCCAAAATGGCTTCGCTCATGTATCAGCTCCTTGTCAGAGAAAGTGGAAGGCTCCCCTCAGCTGTCTCTGTGATAGAAGTCTCTATATTGGACCTCTGCAGCATGATAGTCTCAGGGGAGTTGGACTTCTTACATGGAACCTCAAGCGCTCCTGGAGACAGTGCTTAAATAAACAGGAAGTAAAAGAACATATTCCTAAGACTTAATCCTTGAAGTGCCATAGCATCACTTCTACCATATTGAATAGATCCATCAGTCAAGAACACTATCCCATTCAAGGGGAGGGGAGATATACTCACTTCTCAGTGGGATGAAGTTCATAGAGCGGTGGCCATCTTCCCATGGCCATAGTGAGAAGGGGAAACTCTGTGCTCCAAAGACTGATTACTGAATTATTGAGGGGTGGATGCTCTTTGAAGTTGGCATATATAACATCCTACCCAGCCCTTTATAAGAGTTTCCTCAATTCCAGAGGAGAAGTGATATTTTACCAAAGATATACTCTAGTTAGACCGGTGTGTTAATATTTTTACAAGGGCTGGTGAGAAAGAGAGATTGATATTAAGTGACTATAGGAAATTCATTCCATTGTCCTGGTTCAGTTCTTCTCCATATTTTCCTTTTGTATTTTTCTAAAAGCTTATTTTATAAACTCTTTAGAAATGTCCTGGTTGGAGCATAGCTAATGGACATACACAGTCAAGATTCTGTAAAGTTCTGTGAGAAACATTCTACAGTCGCCTGACTGGTGGAATCACCCCTCCAGCTTAATACACATGGGCTCAAGTCCTCCAGGGAGCAGTCACTCCAAGCCCTCTGCAGTCTCACTGTCACCCTGTAGGCCCTACTCCTCAACTGGGCCATCCTTTCTTGGGAGACCTTTTTCTTTGTTAATCCTCTAGTTCACCCAAGTAAACTAAAGTTTAATGTTTCCCAAACATTAGCCTGAATAAAAACAACAAATGGGTCTTGCTAGAAAGGCTGACTCTAAGTTCACACTCCTTAAATTCTGATTAAGAAAGTGTTGTGCATAGCTCCAAATATGTATTGTTTAACAAGTATTCTGGTTGATTTGAAATACTGAAAATAATAGCTTCATCATTAAAAATTCAAGTCAAGCCCCACATTCTTCATAAGTATCATAATGGCTACATTTTGTGTATTTAAAATTCTTCCACATTCTATTCACCATAAAATTTAGCCTTTGTTACATGTTTTTTTTTTATCTAATTATTTTCTTTATTTATGACTCTCCTGTTCAGTGAGAGAATATATTCTTTAGGGGAAGAACGTGTTCATTTTTAGATTCACCTCACAGAACTTCACGTTTGCATTGATAGAATGATCCTATAATTATTATTTTGTGCACTACAATTTTCTGATCACTTGGTCACACAAGCATCACTATTTCTCTCTCCTAATTTTCATTCAGCCTTTCATCTACTTGCTAAGTCAAAGCTTGCTACTGTATAAAAGAGGGTTATCATGAAGGCAAATAAAAGAGTTTCTATCTTCAGAGAGCACCAGCCTAATAGAAGAAATAACATGGAAAGGTATTAAAAATTATGAACAGTGATCTAATTTCTAAAACAGAAATAGTATATGAAGGCTGAGACTGGGGCATCATGGTGGAGGATATTGGTGCTCTCAGGGACTCATGCTGCAATGGCAGTCCTCTCGGTGGCCCTCTAGGCACCAGGTGGTCAGAGAGCCGCTCACACAACCACTTGGTAAGGTGGGATAGCACCGCGTGTGGAGGCAATGTGGGCTTTAGTCTGACCAAAGCATTAGAAATGAACGAGGGAATGAGACAGAAAAGATAACATCTAACATGGTAGATAAAGTGTGTGCCTTATCTAAAAGAATAGTGATTCTTTATTTGTTTTTGTTTTTGTTTTTTCTTTTTGCAGTTTTTGGCCGGGGCTGGGTTTGAATCCGCCACCTTCAGCATATGGGGCCGGTGCCCTACTCCTTTGAGCCACAGGCGCTGCCCCAGTGATTCTCTTTTTTTTTTTTTTTTTGTTATTGAGACAGAGTCTCACTATGTTGCCCTCAGTAGAATGCTGTGGCATCACAGCTCACAGCAACCTCAAACTCTTGGACTTGAGCAATTCTCCTGCCTCAGCCTCCCAAGTAGCTGAGACTACAGGTGCCCACCACAATGCCCAGCTATTTTTCTGTTACAGTTGTTTAGCTGGCCTGGCTGGGTCCAAATCTGCCTGTCTCAGTGGATGTGACTGGCACCATAACCACTGTGCTACGGGCACTGAGCTAAGAATAGTGATTATTAATGGATGGGAAGGGCAGCCCCCTCTATCCAAACAGTTGTTTCTTCTGACTCCTTAGCAGACACTCAAGTGCACTGGGATATGCTCCCTGGGGCCTGTTTGAGACTCGCAGAAACAGTGAATGACTGTGACATGGGAGAGAGTCTCAGAATCCACGTGTGTCATTGGGAGGGGAGGGTGTGTGACAGGGCCACTGCTCTGCCTCATTGCAGACTGGTGACATCAGCTACAGGAAAGCAACTTGGGACAAAGAACCAAAAAGGAGTAATGCTTCCTAACTGGCAGGGTGACAAACTAAAACCTGTTTGCCAAAGATGACGAGGGTCCCAATTATAGCAAGGACAGCAGAAACAGGGACAAGGCTAATAATCCAGCATATGATGACTCCAGACCTGCTTCTTGCTTGACAGACAGCAGAGTAGCAGTCAGGGCCAAACCTGACAAGGCTTGTTACACTTTAACCTGCCTGGCTGGCTTTTAACTGTCCTTAAAAATCACAACCCACAGAAATGTCACACAGCTGAGCAACAGTGTATCATAAGACTTCAGCTTCCCCACAGATAACATCTCTGACTTATCAGTATTGGTCACAGTGACAACCATTGCCAAAGTTGTTTTTCAGGAATTTAAAGTCAGCTCCTTGTCCAGTTCAAGCTGGGTGGGACCACCAGACCCTAACTGGACATGAGTGAGTGTCCACCGGGGGTCCTTCTGACATCAGAGGGCAGGAAACCCCACCCTCGCATCCTGCAACTGCTGCTATTTTCTGAGCAATGTCCTATAAAGAGATGTCAAGCTTGACTGTGCTCGCACAGATCACCAATGACCTCCCGGCTTCCTTCCCCTAATCACTTTCTCCATCCCGTAATATCCCTCACCCCCATTTGGGGGCAGTGGATTCTCCGTCTCCAGACTGGACCTGTTCTCCAGCCTCCCCACTTGGCTGTCATGTTAATAAATCCTTTCTCTGCGGCAAGCCACATTTTAGTGTTTGACTCACTGCACAACAGGCCAGACAGATCTGGTTCAGTAACAGGCTCTGGTGTCTTTAACAGAAAAAAGAAAAGGAGTATCATTTCGGTAAATGGTAATGACTTCAGTTCTGTCTGGACGGACTTTGAGGTATTATGGGATATAAGATACAGGCTGTGCGATGGGCAGGAAATGTACAGACACACACACACACACACACACACACACACACACATACACGTGTGTTCCCTACATCTGAGTGTGCACAGCTGACTCTTTGCCAACAGGGATTGGAAATGAGCAGATCTACTTACATGGGGATTTTCTTCTACCTCTGTCACCCTGAGAAATCAAGACCAATCCCCATCCCTCCTCCTTAGTAATATATTTAATAAATACATTTTTCAAAAATAAAAATATAATTTCTCTTCTTTATGATTTTCTTAATAACATTTCCTTTTCCCTAGCTTACTTTATTATAAGAATACAAGATGTAATACATATAATGTACGAAATATGTGTTAATCAACTGTTATCAGTAAGGTTTTCAGTCGTAGTAGTTTTCCAAAACTATTAAGTTTTGGAAAAGCCAAAATTACACATGGATTTTTGACTGTTTAAGGGATTAGCATCCCAAAACCCGTGTTGTTCAAGGGTGGACTGTGCATGTATGTATGTATGTTTGTAAAGATATATGTATATATATACACACATAAATGTATGTATACACATATATACAGCTACACGCACGTGTGTGTATGATATGTATGAAACTGCTTTTATTAAAGTAACGCAAGTCTACAAAGAGAAGAACTATAAAGTAGAAGTCTGATTTCTATAGAAATGTGGATGTACCTTTAAGTTAACCAGCCCTTGTTTCATAGCTTGCCTTCCTATCATTGCTTATTACTCTGGAGTCTTAATAGAGGTAAGATTTGTAACTTCCCTAATCATTTCTATATTTAACATCGCCACTGTAAACCTAAGACTGGACTTTGAGGTACTTTCCAGACTTTGCATTTGGGTGGACCAGCTGATACCAACCAGCCCAGTGTCCATCCCTCAGGAACACTCAGCAGGTCCTTGCAACCACTTACCTAGAAACTCACCAGAAGAAGACAATTTCTGCTTTCCAACCTTGTAAGTTTATCCCTAGCCTACCAGCAGACTCAATTCTCAGTCCTCATCCACCAAACTAATTCTAAAAACCCTGGACCCCAAATTCTTGGGGAGATGAATTTAAGAAATTTCTCCATCTCCTCACTCAGCCTCCCCATGATAACTCAACGTTTTCTCCACTGTAATCCATGCTGTTTCAGTATATTGGCTTCGTTCTTGGCAGTGGATAATAGAATTATCCTGATTGAGTGATAACGTGTGTGTGTGTGTGTGTGTGTGTGTGTGAAAATTTAGTCAATAGAATTGATGGCTTCAGTAGTCAGGCGTTGTGGTGGGTGCCTGTAGTCCCAGCTACTTGGGAGGCTGAGGCAAGAGAATCGCCTAAGCCCAGGAGTTGGAGGTTGCTGTGAGCTGTGATGCTACAGCACTCTACCGAGGGCAATAAAGTGAGACTCTGTCTCTACAAAAAAAAAAGAATTGATTACTTCATTCACTCATCAAATCTTTATTGCACACACATTACAATGGAAAAACTACTAGGCTCTAGGAATACGAGAATAAAATAAATAATCAAACATCTCTGCCTTGTGAACCCTCCATTATCAAGGTATAAAAAATATCAAATAGACATAGTAAGATATCAATATACACAAGGTATAGGTATACTCACATCTAAAATGATGAAGGGACTGGTCATTTGTGCCAAGTGACTCATGGCTGTAGCAATCAGATACAGCCGGCTACATTTCTGCAAACTGTTTGACGCGGTCTCAGCTCAGATGCTGTGTTGTTGAGAGACAGAAGCCTGGAGCAGGAAAAGCAAATAATAGCACAGATTTGAGAACTATGTTTACATAGTTCTTAAACACATACTTAAAAACAAAGTATATATGGATTTGAGAACATCGAATCAACTGAATGAAAATGAGCAAGAGTTTACCACGTTTTGATGAAATTACACTGAAGGTATTAAAAACTCATTTGGTGTAGATTCTTAAAACCATCCTTTGGCTCTCCAGACATGCATGGCCAGGAAGCAGGCTGTGAAAGAGGTGGGGTCCCAGGGTGACAGAGAGAACTGGCAATAACTTTCCCGAGGACTGTAAACTGCTCATTTATGGCTATTTTAAGACATGTGGAATATTTTGAAGCACATGACAGATGGAACCTGCATCCCCGAATCATATCAAAATTAGTCACATCAATTTTGAACTTTGTGAGCAAAAAATAATACTTTTCTATGTACTAGATTTGGGAGTTTATGTGACATGACTGCTATTATTTTCCTATTTTAGATTAAAGTCATCATCTTACTCCCAGAGTTTAACCATGGATATTGGCCCAGGATGACTCCAAGTCAGTCACTGTACTATACTAAATATTTGCTGGACATTTCAAGGAAATTTTTCAGGGAAAAATGTTTTTGTTTTTGTTTCCTTGTTGCAAGAACTATGGCCAGATAGCTTGCCCTTCCTCTGGATGGAGTTGTATATGTGACAATATTTAGAAATCCTACATATTATTTATGCAGAATTCAGACTGAGGAGACATTGCCAGAAGTAGAAGGAAAAAAAAATGAACAGGATTTTTTTTTTCTTGCAGTTTTTGACCAGGGCTGGGTTTGAACCCAACACCCCCAGCATATGGGGCCAGCGCCTTCCTCCTTTGAGCCACAGGTGCCGCCCTGAACAGGATTTTTAACTAGCCAAGAGAAAATATCTTCTATTTCCTCAAAGCCAGTTTACTTAGATTTCTGTCATTTACAAATAAAAGCATTCTAAGTCTAACAACTTGGAACTAGTTATCATTTCTGGAAATATGTTTAAAGAAAACGCATTTTAAAAAGTTAAATTCTTTATGGGTTAAGTTGTTCAGTAAAACTTTTTACAGGTTTAAAAGTTAGAAACAATCAAAATGTTTATCAATACAGTAAATGTTAGTGTAAACATGACATATAATTTGAGATAGGACCATGCAAAAATAAAATATAATAACGTAAAATACAGCAATATGTATGGGAATATATTCACTGATAACAAAGTATCCCAACTTAGGTAAGATTAACTAATAAGTTATAAAAAAAGAAAGTTACAGATGTGCTGGAATATTTATATTTAGTTGTAGAAATACAATTTCTTTATGTTCTATAACACATAAAAGTTAGAAAGAACTTATTTATATACAGCATTGATAAAAAACAACTTCCAAAATTCACATGTACATTATGATTGTATTTATATAAAACATAAATATGCCAAAGGATAAATAGTACAAACAGACAGATGAAAACCAAAACATCAACAGGCTACAGCAATTGCATTTGTATTGATTGTATTCTTAGTTATATGCATTAATAGGAAAACACAACATTGTTTGAAGTCCTGGGAAAAGAACTTAAATGAAAATAATGGTCAAAGACCTTTCTCTCATTGAAATTTAATTTGCTCAGCCAATATTGAACTTAACAACACTTGATGTAGTTTGAATTCTCTTTAAGTGTTTAGCTTTTGAAACGCTTATCCCACGTGCTATTAGTACGAAAGTTCTCCAAATCTCAGAAAGTAGTTTACCATGATAGTTAAAATCAAGGATTCTTGGCCCTTTGTAGGTTTCTAATTTCAAAACTTGCAATATGGGTAGCAATGGCCTTCAACCAGTTACTTAAACTGGCTGTCTCTTAGTTTCCTATTCTGTAAAAAGGATTTGATAATTACATTTACCTCATGAATTGTTTAGGGAGTTGAATGGCTTAATATGTATGAAGTAGGTAGCTAAAGGGTTGGCATGTAGAATTAAGCACAAGCTATAAAGTTATTACCTACTGTTGTTGTTATTATTATTATTCTAATGCTGAAACAGGTGTGAAGCTCCTATGAAGTTAATGCTACACTCATTCAGTGAGGAAAAAAAATGAAAATGACATCAGTACATGGGTAATGGTAGATTTTTAGAATCATTAGAGGCATATTCAGTTTTATTTCTTCCTCATAAATGTTATTATCCACAACCAGACCTGTGGTTCAGCAGCTCAGATATGAAAATAGCCATTTTGACAGCAAGGTCAAGTGAATGTATCCTGTGAAAGAAGGAACTGGAAGAGTTAATCACAAAATATAGACAAAAGGCTACATGCTGTGATGTCCTCTGGTAAAATTAAATCTTCACGGACAAATGCAAATTAAAAATGCCTATGAGTATACGTTATAGGAAAGTCAGTGTGACGGTCTAGTACTTATGCCCACTCCCCGACCAATCAAGAGCAATATGCCGGCAGGGCTCATGTTTAGCTTGGTAAGAGAGTGGACCCTGCAGATGAAGGGTGTACAGGACGTGCACAGGTCTCTAGCTTGGCTGGATTCCAGCTTCGCTCTCCACTCTGCGCTGGCTTCTCTCTGCTGCGCAGCAGAGACGGCTTTCATGATATTCATATCCAGGCAATCGGAAGTTGCAAAGTTTCTGTGTCCTTTACAGTCAACAAACATACACACTCACACTCATGTCAAGCAGCAAAACTGTCCTCCTCTGGTTTCTGTTATGGGAGGGAAGTGAAGAAAATGTACTGGCAAAGTTTCTGCATGGTAAAAGATTAACAGCCCCACATAGCTTTAAAGATTATGGCCATGGAACCCATAGATAGGGAATAAAAGAGGATAGAAAGAGACACTTGTATAGAACTTTAAGTTTTTCAATGCTCTTACACATTCACTAATTTGTTGAGCTAATGCATTTATATCAGTTAAGTAAGGAAAGCTAAACTCTAGTATCCTCACCAGGTCTCAGGGACCCCATTGTTGTCTTAGGCGATCCACTCAACATTTCTCAGGATCCTCGTCTGCAAAATTTCAATGCCTGTCAATAGACAACTAATAGAATACAGTTGTAAAGATAAAAGAAATACGAAATTGTATATGTTGTGAAAACTTCCTAATACCAGAGGTAAACTTGTCGTTATAGCTCCTAATTATAAATGTAGTTGACTATGTATTTCTTTTTAATGGCCAACTATTGATTGAGAAGATTTAACATATAACTAAGATGCTTTGGAGATATTAGCTGAGTGCAAAATATAATTGCTTTCAAAGGAAATGATTTGTTTTCTGTTGCTATTGTTACAGGAATTGAGATTTGTTAGTTGCAATTTTTTTTGTGAAAATAAAGAGGTCACTTTTTATCTTCAACGTGAAGGTTAAAGTTCTTTATTCAGTTTTTGGATTTGGAATTATTGTTGGAATATAAACATGAATTATTATAGTTATCAATCAAATTAGTCTTATTTTCCTGGCAGTAGGACACTAAAAATATTTTTAAAAGGCAAAGTTATAAATGAAAAAACAAACAATAATATCCATACGTTAGTTGGGTGACATAATGAGTGTCCTTTCTCATCAAGTTATTTATCATATTATATGATATATAATGTCAAACCCATATTTATTATATGATAATAAGACTGCCTATGTTGTTACTCTTTTATAAAGCCTTTTATGCAAAAAATAAAGATATCTCAAGTCCTATGACCCATTTTTAAAGAGGATTTGACCATTATAATTGGAAACTCCTAAGATATGAACCCAGAGGAAAAAAAAATCTCAAAATAATGGTTTGTTAGTTTTTAAGAGAAAAGCAAATGATAATTATATCTAATTCAGGAAAGCCTTATTTCACCACAATGCTGCTGTATCCTGTATGCTGGAGTCTAGGAAGCTCAGAGAGGGTCAATAGTTCAATAAGCAGATTAAACTGCTCTTTGCAATATGTGTACTGAGACTGAATAATTACAGTAATTCACAGTTGGGGAGAAGAGAGACTTGGATGTTTCTTCAGATATCCTACATTTTTGTGTTTAGTCCAGAATATGACAAAACTTTAAAAAGACATATTTAGCAACTGGCATTGTCCTTCAACAATATCTATCAGCTCAGAGTTTGCTAAAGAAGAAGCCACTCAAGAATGTCCCTGGAATACATCATCTAAGAACTTCCGGCTGAAAATATCTGCACTTGATCTACAGATACATTCAGATCAAAACAACTGTATCAGCGTAATACAGACAGTAATTACATACACATTATTTTTTTAACTTAAAGATGGTTACATATTTATGATAATGACCTTCATTCCACTATTTCAATCATTTTACCTTCCGATCATTTTTCCTTAGCCTCTTATCTCCTTTCTTCTACCCTAAAATCTAATTAGTAGGAGTTCCACCGCCATGGTATTAGCCAAAAATAGGCAATTCCTTTTTTTCCATTATAATTTCCATCTCAGGACTTCCTGTGCATCAGGATTCGATGCAGAAACGTTACTTCCAAGTCACATATGCATCATCATTGAAAATAATTTTAAAATAAAATACAAAGCAAATCACTAGTGTACCCCGTAGTTCCAGAAATTTTAGACGGATTTTTAAGTTATCTGACCTCAAGACTCAGCAAACATCACAGTTACCTACATTTCTGGTGCACAATTAAGATGTGAATAACAACAAGTTTATGAAGAGTTTTGAAAACCACACATTCCTGTTAAAGTTTATAAAATAAATCACATAATGCAGACAAAATAATTTGATTTTAAATATACAGTTTAAAACATGTAAGAATAAAATGTATGAATAGTCACAGAACTACTCTGAATGGCAGGTGATTGCAGTTTACCCCTTTTCGAGAAGCACTTCAAGAATTTCCAAATAGGCTCAGCTCTCCACAGCAAGAAACTGTCAGAGAATCTGCCATGTGCAGCCTGATGTTTAATTCAACATGAGCTGTAAGGGGAGGGTAGAAAGGAGGTGAGAGGGACACTCTACTTATATAAAGCAGGACGTCTCCTTCTTCAATGAAAACGTCAACACTTTTATGACTCACGTGCATTAAACACCTACTAGATAACTTTAGGAATAAAACCCTAACAAGCAAAGTAGTTTATTTAAAGGGAATATTGGTGAAGAAAAGAAAGTTAGTTCATTAAGTATATTTGTTTTTAAATATACTTGAATGGCTCGGCGCCTGTGGCTCAGCGGGCTAAGGTGCCAGCCATGTACACCTGAGCTGGCGGGTTCAAATCCAGCCCCCGGACCCGCCAAACAACAATGACGGCTGCAACCAAAAAATGGCCGGGTGTTGTGGCAGGCGCCTGTAATCCCAGCTACTAGGGAGGCAGAGGCAGGAGACTCGCTCGAGCCCAGGAATTGGAGGCTGCTGTGAGCTGTGATGCAACAGCACTCTATCCAGGGTGACAGCTTGAGGCTCTGTCTCAAAAAAATAAAAAAATAAAAAATAAATATACTTGAATGTGTTTGTTTTTAGAAAACAGTGAAGCATAAATGTAGCTTTACTTCAGTAAAATTATATCACAAAAAAGAAGAAATAAATGTTTCATAACCTTTATTTGATTATGATTTAATTAAGAATGAGTGCCTATTCAGATACAATACATAAATTCTTATCTTGAAATTTTGAGAGAAGTTATTTGACGAATTTTAAAAGAATAGGGTATCTGCAAAATGGTGAAAATAGGAGGTCCTTTCTGTGGGTCCTGTCCCACAGAAAGTTCAACAAGCCACTATCTACAGACAAGAACACTTTTTTGGAAATGCCAGATCTTCAGATTTAACCCTGAGTCACCTGTGTAGTCCACAGAACTGAATGGAAACCCCAATAAAAGGGTAAGAAAAAGAAATGGTCTCATTTTGATGGAATTACCCCTTCCTCTCCCCTAATTCAGCCCAGAACCACACAGGGAAATTCTCCAGGGCCCTATTTCTATAATGGGAAAAGAAAACTGGAGGCAGACATCTAGCTTTCTTAGCATTATGAGATGCTTTCCAAGAAGCCAGCTCTGTTCTCTGCTCATCAAGAATGCTGGAAGGAATAGCACATTCTCAGGGCAGGTAGAAACAAAGCAGAGCCGGGCCCACTGCACCCAGCTCTCAGATCTCAGTAGTAGCTCTGTGCACCTGCCAGTAGGGGTTCCTGAACAAAGTTCTCAGCACAGTCCACCCACCCGGGTGGTGGGAGGTTGTACCTTCCTTGAATCCCTACACAGTCAGCCTCCCAGAGCCCAGTCAGAGCCCATCCAGCAAGAGACACTACCATGCAGCAAATTTCAGCAAAGAGCAGGGGCTACTTGTGCTGCCTGTGGTAATTTAACAGCACTCAAACCATCCTCACAGCCCACCCGCAGGCCCGGACACAGCAGGGAGGCTAACTTCACCATGCATTTCTATAGAGCACAGCAGCCAATGCCATCAGTCTAGATCAGCCACTGGATCTAACCTCAGAGTGCCCTACAACCTGTCCTGCAGCTGAACTCCAAGAATGCTATCATCTGGCTAAAGAACATAGCTTCTTGCCCAGGCAGATCAGACAGGACTATACTGTCTGTACGTAGCTCAGCCTGATGACAAAGCTCAGCCACTTATCTTGCTGGATAGCAAAGTCCAGTAAGGTGCCCCAGCTAAACTCAGAGAAAAGGAAGCAGCCTATCTATCCAGAGAAACAGAGGCAAGCTCCGTCAGCTGAGGTTCACCTCCAGCTGGCCCATACAGAATCACAGGCCAGTCTCACACCTGTACAAGCTAAAAGGAGTGGCTGTTACCTCAAAAGTACAGAAAATAACACAAGAACACAGGACCATGCTTCATTCTGGCATCATTGTGATTTCATACCTTACATTTTAGTCTCTTAACCATCTTGAATTAAT
This sequence comes from Perodicticus potto, assembly GCA_963574655.1. Lineage (NCBI taxonomy): Eukaryota > Metazoa > Chordata > Mammalia > Primates > Lorisidae > Perodicticus > Perodicticus potto. The sequence continues at coordinate 2,804 of CAUYRH010113885.1, read as the reverse complement.
TTTTGTGAGTGGTGAAAGATAAGATTCTAATTTCATTCTTCTGCATGTGGCTATCTGATTTTCCCCGCACCATTTATTGAATAGGGATTCTTTTCCCCAGTGTGCCTTGTTGTCTGCTTTGTCAGAGATCAGTCGGCTGTAGGTAGGTAGCTTCATATCTGGGTTCTCTGTTGTGTTCCCCCCCCTTGATGTTTCTGGTGTTTCCTTCTTTCCTTCTTCTTCTTCTTGTTCTTCTTCTTCTTCTTTTTTATTTTTTTAAAGTAGAGATGGGGTCTCACTCTTGCTCAGGCTGGTCTTGAATTCCTGAGCTCAGGTAATCTACCTCCCTCAGCCTCTCAGAGTGCTAGGGTTACAGGCATGAGCCACCACACCCAGCTCTAATATTTCTATTTTGTAACAATACCATGCTGTTTTCATTACTATAGCCTTAGGGTATACTTTGAAGCCTGGTACTATGATGCTTCCAGCTTCCCCTCACCCCCACCCCAGGATTGCTTTGGTTATTTGGGCTCTTCTCTTTTCTGGTTTCAAACAAAACATAGAATTATTTTTTTTATAGATCTATAAAATATGTTCTTGGTATTTTAATGGGAATTGTGTTAAAATCTTAAATTGCTTTGGATAGTATGAACATTTTAAAAATATTGCTTCTACTGAGCCATAACCAACATGTTTCTCCACCTGTTTATGTCACCTGCAATTTCTTTCCTCGGTATTTCATTGTTCTCCTTGCAGGAGCCTTTTAACTCCCTTTGTTAAGTACATTTCTAGATATTTGATTTTCTTCGAGCTATTGTGAAGGTCATTGAGTCGTTGATTTGACTGCTATTGGTGTATAGAAATGCCACTGATTTGTGTGCATTAATTTTATATCTTGAGACTTTCCTGAATTTATTTATCAATTTCAGGAATCTTTGGGGTTTTCTAGATACAAGATCATATCATCAGCAAAAATAGATAGTTTGATGTCCTCTTTCCTAGATTTAGAGATATGCTCTATTTCTTTCTCTTGCCTGATTCCTCTGGGCTAGAATTTCCAGCTCTATGCTGAGTAGAAGGGGAGAGAGTGGACACCCTTGACTTGTCCCAGTTCTTGGTAAGAATCCTGTCAACTTTTCACCAGTAGGATTTTGCTGTGCAAATAGCCAACCTACAGAATGGAAGAAAATATTCACAGTCTACATATCCAATAAAGTGCCATTAGCCAGAGTATACCAAAGAAATTAAACAAATCAGGAAGAAAAGAAAGAAAGAACCCCATAAACAAGAACTGAAAGACATGAACAGAGTTTTCATATAAGAAAATACAGTGGCCAACAAACATATGAGAAAATGCTCAACTTCACTAATCCTCAGCAAAAGCCAAATTAAAACCATAGTGAGATTCGAAGTCACCCTTGCAGAATAAGCATTATTAAAAAATAAAAATAAAATAGATATTTGCATGGATGCAGTAAAAAGGGAACACTTATTGGTGGAAATGTAAACTAGTACAACAATATAGAAATTCTTCAAAGAACTAAAAGTGAACCTACAATTTGATCCAGCAACCTCACTAACTACCCACCCAAATGAAAAGAAGTCATTTTATCAAAAAGATATCTTTGCCAGAACTTTTATAACAGTATAATTTGCAATTGCAAAGATATACAATCAACCCAAGTATCCATTAACCAAGAAGTGGATGAAGAAAATCTGATGTGTGTGTGTGTGTGCGTGTGTGTAGTATTAACTCTTGTACCATTGTGGGAGTTAGGTTTTGTCCTTTAGTTTCTGGGTATCTACTTTGCTGGTGGCCCATCTTGATGGTTAGTGTGAAGAACAGATCTGAGTACTTTCTGCAGAGCTCGTCTTGTTCTGGTGAATTTACTTAATGTTTGCATGTCAGTAAAAGATTTGATTTCTCTATAGAAAATGAAAATTAGAATCCTGGGCTGAAAATTGTTTTCTTTAAGAAGGTAAAAGGTAGATGACCACCCTCTTCCAGTTTGAAAAGTTTCAGCTGAAAAGTCCACTGTCACCTGATGGATCTGCCCCTGTAGGTCAGTTGGTGCTTATTCCAAGGTGCTTTCTGAATTTTCCCTTTCATTTTGATCTTGGCAAGGTTTATTACAATGTGTCTAGGAGATGTTCTGTTTGTATTGAGATAATCCAGCATTCAATATCCGTCTAAAAGAAGTGTGTCAGAATCTTTGGTGATGCTTGTGAAACTTTCAGGTATGATATCCTCCAGTAGGGCTTCCATACCTTTGGCTCACCCTTCTTTTCCTTCAGGGATACTTGTAATTTGTATGTTTGTATACTTCCTGAAGTCCCATAATTTTCTAAGAGATTTCTCTGCTTTTACTGTCTCTTTAAATGTCTGCATTAGCTCAAGAGTCTTATCCCTTAGCTCTGAGATTCTTTCTTCTCCATGGTTTAATCTCTTATTGATAACTTTTACTGCATCTTTAATTTCCATGAATGACTCTTACTTTCTTTCTTTTTTTCTTTCAAATTAATATGAAGGTACAAATTTTTAGGTTACACTGGTCTCACTTTGAAGATAAAATTTAAGTTGTAGAAGAGCCCTTCACGCAGGAGGTATGCTGTATACCCTTACATTGTGCAGGAGAACACACCAATCCCTCTTCCCATTGTGCAGGAGAACTCACCAATCCCTCTTCCCATTGTGTGGGAGAACACACCAATCCCTCTTCCCATTGTGTGGGAGAACACACCAATCCCTCTTCCCAATGAGCCTGATCAATCACCGTTCCGTCTTCACATTGAGCGTGACTAATCACCATTACCTAATCCCTTTG
>CAUYRH010113884.1:0-10261 GCA_963574655.1 Perodicticus potto | reverse complement strand
CTCAGAGAGCTCTGGGATAATTTGAACATATCTAATATTCATCTTATAGGAATACCTGAAGGTGATGAGGTTGCTGCAAAGCATACAGATGCTTTACTTCATGAAATAAAGAGAATTTTCCAGACATGCCAAAAGATTCTGAAATTCAGATAGCAGAGTGTTTCAGAACACCGGAACGACTCAACCTAAATAAAAATTCTCATAAACACTTTATAACTAGCTTCGCCAAAGATAATATGAAGGAGAAAATTCTGCAAGCTGCAAGACGTAAGAAATCCATAACCTAAAGAGGGAAGAACATTACAATGACTACAGAGCTCTCTGCTGAAGCCTTTCAAGCTAGAAGAAGGCAGTCATTGACCTTTGACCTCCTTAAACGAAATAACTTTCAAACCCAGGATCCTGTATCCAGCTAAACCGAGTTTCATCTATAGAAATTAAATACGTTAATGACATTCACATGTTGAAGAAATTTGCCATAATGAAACCACTTCTCTAGGATGTTCTCAGACCTATCCTCCATAATGAACAGCACAATCCTCCACCACCAAAGTAAACTCACTCAGAAACTTTTGCTCAAATTCTAAATTCCACAGTGGCAAAAGGATTAATAATGTCCACTGAACTTTCAAAAAACTAAATACCCAAAATACTATCTGGCTTATCATTGCTCTCAATTAATGTGAATGGCTTAAATTGCCCTCTAAAGAGGCACAGGTTGGCTGACTGGATACAAAAACTCAGGCCGGACATCTGCTACTTTCAAGAATCTCACCTTTTTTCAAAAGATAAACATAGACCCAGGGTGAAGTGATGGTCATCTTTAATCCAGGAAAATGGAAATCAGAAAAAAGTAGGTGTTGCAGTTTCATTTGCAGATGCAATCGGCTTTAAACCAACAAAAGTAAGGGAGATTAAGGATGGTCACTTCATATTTGTTAAGGGCAACACTCAACGTGATGAGATTTCAATTATCTATATTTATGCACCCAACTTGAATGCACTTCGATTTATAAGAGAAACTCTAACAGAAATGAGCAACTTGATTTTCTCCAGCTCCATAGTAGTCAGAGATTTAAGATTCCTTTGGCAGTGATGGATAGATCCTCCTATAAGAAGCTAAGGGAAGAAATTTTAGATTTAACCTCAACCATTCAACATTTGGATTTAACAGACATCTCCAGAAAATTTCATCCTAACAAAACTGAATGCACATTCTTCTGATCAGCTCATGGAACATACTCCAAAATCGATTGCATGTTAGGTCACAAACATAACCTCAGCAAATTTAAAAGAATAGAAGTTATTTCTTGCATCTTCTCAGACCATCATGGAATAAAAGTTGAACTCAGTAACAACAGGAATCTGCATATGCATACAAAAACATGGAAGCTAAACAATCTTATGCTGAATGATAGCTGGGTCATGGATGAGATTAAGAAGAAAATGACCAAATTTTTGGAACAAAATGATAATGAAGACATGAACTATCAAAACCTCTGGGATACTGCAAAGGCAGTCCTAAGCAGGAAATTGATAGCCTTCAAGCCTTCCTCAAGAGAACAGAAAGAGAGGACGTTAACAACTTAATGGGACATCTCAAGCAACTGAAAAAGGAAGAACTTTCCAATCCCAAACCCAGCAGAAGAAAAGAAATCACTAAAATTAGAGCAGAATTAAATGAAATTGAAAACAAAAGGATTATGCAACAGATCAACCAAACAAAGAGTTGGTTTTTTGAAAAGGTCAATAAAATAGATAAACCTTTGGCTAACCTAACCAGAAGTAGAAGAGTAAAATCCCTAATTTCATCCATTAGAAATGATAAAGGCCAAATAACAACAGACTTCTCAGAAATTCAACAAATCCTTAATGAATATTACATAAAACACTATTCTCAGAAGTATCAAAATCTGAAGGAAATAGATCAATACTTGGAAACATGCCACCCTCCTAGACTTAGCCAGAAGGAATTGGAAATGTTGAACAGGACCATATCCAGTTCTGAGATAGCATCAACTATAAGAAATCTTCCCAAAAAGAAAAGCCTGGGACCAGATGGCTTCACATCAGAATTCTACCAAATCTCTAAAGAGGAACCAGTATGTATTTTACTCAACATTTTCCAAAATAACGAAAGAGAAGGAATACTACCCAACACATTCTATGAAGCAAACATCACCTGACTCCCAAAGCAGGAAAAGACCCAACAAGAAAAGAAAATTATAGACCAACATCACTAATGACTACTGATGCAAAAATATTCAACAAGATCCTAACAAACAGAATCCAGCAACACATCAAAAAAATTATACACCATGACCAAGTAGGTTTTATCCCAGGGTCTCAAGGCTGATTCAATATACGTCAATCTATAAATAAATTCAGCACATAAACAAATTAAAAAACAAAGACCATATGATTCTCTCAATTGATGCAGAGAAAGCTTTTGATAATATCCAGCTTCCCTTCATGATCAGAGTACTTAAGAAAATTGGTATAGAAGGGACATTTCTTAAACTGATAAGAGGCCATCTACAGCAAACCCACAGCCAATATCATATTCAATGGAGTTAAATTGAAATCATTTCCACTCAGATTAGGAACCAGGCAAGGATGCCCATTGTCTCCACTGCTCTTTAACAGTGTAATGGAACTTTTAGCCATTGCAATTAGGGAAGAAAAAGTGATGAAGGGTATCCATGTAGGGTCAAAAGAGATCAAACTTTCACTCTTCACAGATTACATGATTGTATATCTGGAAAACACCAGGGATTCTACTACAAAACTCTTATTAGAAGTGATCAAGGAATACAGCTGTGTCTCAGGTTATAAAATCAACACTCATAAATCTGTAGCCTTTATATATACCAACAGTTGCCAAGCTGAAAACGTTCACAGTAGTTCCAAAGAAGATGAAATGTTTGGGAGTTTATCTAACAAAGGATGTGAAAGACCTCTATAAAGAGAACTACGAAACTCTAAGAAAAGAAATAGCTGAAAATGTTAACAAATGGAAAAACATACAATGCTCATGGCTGGGAAGAATCAACATTGTTAAAATGTCTATACTACCCAAAGCAATATACAATTTTAATGCAATCCCTATTAAAACTTCTCTATCATACTTTAAAGATCTCGCAAAAAATAATACTTCATTTTATATGGAATCAGAAAAAACCTTGAATAGCGAAGGCATTACTCAGAAATAAAAACAAAGCAGGAGGAATCACCCTACCAGACCTCAGACTATACTATAAGTTGACAGTGATCAAAACAGCATGGTATTGGCACAAAAACAGAGAGGTAGATGTATGGAACAGAATAGAGAACCAAGAGATGAACCCAGCTACTTACTGTTATTTGATCTTTGACAAGCCAATTAAAAATATTCAGTGGAGAAAAGATTCCTTATTTAACAAATGGTGCTGGGTGAACTGGCTGACAACCTGTAGAAGACTGAAACTATTCCCACACTTTTCACCATTAACTAAGATAGACTCCCACTGGATTAAAGATTTAAACTTAATACATGAAACTATAAAGATACTAGAAGAAAGTGCAGGGAAAACTCTTGAAGGAATCAGCCTGGGTGAACATTTTATGAGGAGGACTCCCTGGGCAATTGAAGCAGCATCAAAAATACACTACTGGGACCTGATCAAAGTAAAAAAGCTTCTGCACAGCCAAGAACACAGTAAGTAAAGCAAGCTGACAGCCCTTAGAATGGGAGAAGATACTTGCAGGTTATGTCTTCAACAAAGGTTTAACCAGAATCCGCAGAGAACTCAAATGTATTAGCAAGAAAAGAACAAGGGATCCCATCTGAAGGTGGAAAAGGGACTTGAAGAGAAACTTCTCTGAAGAAGACATGCACACGGCCAACAGATACATGAAAAAATTCTCATCATCCTTAATCATCAGAGAAATGCAAATCAAAGCTACTTTTAGATATTCTCTAACTCCAGTAAGATTAGCCCACATCACAAAAATCCCCAACCCAGAGATGTTGGCGTGGATGTGGAGAAAAGTGAACACTTATACATTGCTGGTGGGAATGCAAAGTAATATATTCCTTTTGGAAAGATGTTCGGAGAATACTTAGAAATCTAAAAATAGACCTGCTATTCGATCCTGTAATTCCTCTACTAGGTATATATCCAGAAGACCAAAAATCGCATTATAACAAAGATATTTTTACCAGAATGTTTATTGTAGCCCAATTCATAATTGCTAAGTCATGGAAAAAGCCCAAGTGCCCATCAAACTATGAATGGATTAATAAATTGTGGTATATGTACACCATGGAATATTATGCAACCTTAATGAAAGATGGAGACTTTACCTCTTTACCTCAGTGAAGTTTATTTTGATGTGCCTGGGGGATTGAGTTTTGCTGGAGTTTTGAAACTTTCTGCTGTCTGAATTTCAGAATCTCTTGGCATGTCTGGAAAGTTCTCTTTCATAATCTCATGAAGAAGAGCCTCTGTGCCTTGTGAAGCAACTTCGTCACCTTCAGGAATCCCTGTAAGGTGAATATTGGTTTTCTTCAAATTATCCCAGTGCTCTCTGAGAAAATGAATTTTTTTTTTTAGAGACAGAGTCTCACTTTGTCACCCTTGGTAGAGTTCCGTGGCTTCACAGCTCACAGCATCCTCCAGCTCTTGTGCTTAGGTGATTCTCTTGCCTCAGTCTCCCAAGTAGCTAGGATCATAGGCGCCCACCATAACGCCCAGCTATTTTTCTATTGCAATTTGGCCGGAGCCGGGTTTGAACCTGCCACGCTCGGTATATGGTGCCGGTGCCCTACTCACTGAGCTACAGGTGCTGCCCAGAATGATCTGTTTTTGCTCTCCATTTCTGTTTCTCTTTGAGAGTTTGAGAGTGTTTGAAAGCTTTTTCTTCAATGTCAGAAATCCTTTCTTCTGATTGCTCCATTCTGTTACTGAGGGATTCTACTGTATTTCTCAGATCTTTGAGCACTGCAAATTCTTGTCTCAATGCATCAAAATCTTTGGTGATTTTGTCTTTAAATTCATTGAATTCTTGAGACAACTTTTGAAATGCTCCTTGAATTTCTAATTCTAATGTTTCCTGTATTCTATTGATCTTATTTGCAATCCAAATTCTGAATTCAATTTCTGACATTTCAGCCATCTGTTTATGAATGTGATCTTCAGTTGTGTCCTCCAAATTGTTACTTGAGATGGTTGATCTACTCATTGATTATTCATGTCTTGAGTTTTTCCGCTGATTCCGCCCCATGATTATTTTACACTGTTTGGTAAAGGTGAAGTTGGTTTGGGGGCTCCAGGAGTAGTGATTGGCTAGTTCTTTGCCCAAAAGCTGGGACTGGTGTCTGTACCTTTTCCCCTAGCGCTTTGCCAAGGACCTGAACAGTGCTACGGCCTGAGAAACTGGAGACCTTCTTGGTGTGGAGGGGCCAAGTGGCTCTGTCTTGTTTTCAGCTGGTCTCTTTCCTACCCTAGTGAATCAGTTACTCTAGGTTGAGGTCTCAGCTGTGGAGAAATACCAGCAATGAGATCACCCCCTCCCCCTGGGGCAACAACTGGAAAAGGAAAATCAAATCTTCCCACAACCACATACCCAGGGTACTACTTTGGATAGTCCTCGGGTGATTGACCCAGTTCAAGAGGTCCAAATCAATTGTCCCAGTCAGCACCGGTCTCAGTTGGGAGAGTTCAAAAGATCTCCTGCAACTAGATAGCAGGGTTTTGTTGGCAGCTCAAGTATGACTCACTCCGGTGCTCCGTGAGGTCAGAAGGACCCACCCAGCAAATGAATTAGTCTGGGAAGGTTGATGCCTCCTTCCCCACCTTGCACCTCTGTCACACCTAGTCACTGGTAACCCCACCGGGGTGTGACCCAGTTCCCTCCAATGAGCAGATGCTCCAGGGGTTTACACCTGCCTGAGTCACAGGGAGATCTATGTCTCCTCAGTCAGGTTGCCACTCTCTACTACTGTCTGGTATGGGGAGGTGAGGCCTGACAACCTCTGGTGCTTAATGGTGGCTGGGGCAGTTCACTCAGTTCCAGTTCTGCCCCTGATTGATGTTGCTGACGGAACAGAACAACTTCGCAGAATTTGTTCCTGTCCTGGCTATATTCTCCTGTGTATCAGATGCTGTTTGAGTTCCCAGAAACTGCAACTCAGCCCTGTCTATGCCGCGGCCTGGTCTTGGTTGCAGTCTGTGTTGGGGCAGACGCGGTCAGAGGTCGCACTCAGCTGTCAGTTCCAGCCTCTCTCTGCCTGCTTTTGTATTAGGTATGAGTCCCCTGAGGGCCAGCTGAGTCTGAGGCTCAGTAACGCAGTCCTCTGGGTCAGCCTTGCCCTGGGAGACTGCTGTCTCTGAGAGCACATATTCTAGTCCCCACACTTTACCCTGGCCGATACTGCTTCAGGCATACCCTTTACTCACGGGGCCTGTGTTTCCATCCCAGATCTGCTCCACCAGTGTCTGCCACTAAAGAAGATGCCTGGCTTCCTCTGGTTGCCCAGAGAGACAGGGAATGTCCTTTCAAAATATCCCCAGGGGTGTGAGCCCTAGTGTTACCACTGCTGTGTCTGCTGCTCTGTGCCTCAGGGCACTGCCTGTCCTGTATGGTTCCCTCTCAGTTAACCGTCTTCTCCTTACTCCCTTGCCATAAAATCAGCACAGATCAGCAACAGCCCATGCATGCCCTGTCCACACCTGTCGAGAAAATGCCCAAGAATCTGGATCCATGGGGGACAGGCTCCCAGAGCTCCGGGTGAGAGTGGAGGGGAGTGCTGGGAGTTCAGAATTGTGGGTAGAGAATATATACAGTTTTATATAGTTTTATGCCTGGCGGGAGATTGCCATGGTACTCTGGTAGGGGAAGGAGGTCCAGTTTTTAGAGTTTATCTCCTGTGGGATAAACTAGGAGGATATTTGAACTCTGCTCGCTTGTTTATATGGAGTATACTGCGAGCCATTCTCATGGGGGAGGGGACTCCTGTCCGCTTGGGGATGGATTTTATACCTTTTGTTTGTATCCTTGGGGTTGCAGGTCGCCTCAGCAGGATTAATGTGCATTCTTCAAACTTCTCTCTTGGCTCAGATCCAAACCATCGGCTTTCTTGCTAAACTTCTGTTCTTTAACTCTCCTTCTGGACGGGAGCCTCTGTGGAAAGCTGACTCCAGTCGGCCATGTTGCCTCTGCCCCCCCACCCCTTTTTTTTTATAGACAGAGTCTTATTATATTGCCCTGAGTAGAGTGCCATGCCATCACAGCTCACAACAATCTCAAACTCTTGGGCTTAAGTGATTCTTTCACCTCAGCCTCCCAAGTAGCTGGGACTACAGGCACCCGCCACAATGCCTGGCTATTTTTTTTTTTAGTTATCGTTGTTTAGCTGGCCTAGCCTGGGTTCGAACCCACCAGTCCTGGTGCATGTGGCCGTTACCCTAGCCGTTGAGCTACGGTCCCAAATCTGTGTTCTTAGTTCTTATAAAGTACTTAGAATATTATAAAGAAGTACAAAAAAGTTTATTGTGGTTAATTATAAGTGACATTTCCTTTAATTTTTCTGAATTTTCCAAATTTTTTACCATGAGCATGTATTAATTTTATAATCAGAAAGTTAGCCTTAGAGTTTTTGAACTTTGTGTCATTTTTCATATTGGTTACTGCCTGTATTTTCTACATTTCTCATAATAAGCATGGATTGCTTTCATAGTAGAAACTAATAGTTTTAAAAAGAAGGAAAAAACCTGAAAGCCCCCATAATTATGACTTGTTATTTTATGGAACTTAGTAGCGCCTGGACATGTACTGAACTTTCTTTTTTAACCTTTTATTTTGAAATGATTTTAGACTTTAAAGTTCAAAAATAGTACAAAGAATTTATGAATTTCATAAACTTTCATCCAGATTGCTCAGCTATAATTTTACCATAGATTTTTCTTTTTTCTCAGACTCTTCCTCTGTTCGACCCTTTATATGCGTATGTATGCATACATATACAATTCTCTCTTTTTAGTCTCCTTTGATCTGATACAGTTCTTCAGTCTTTCTTTGACTTTTATGACCTTGATATTCTTAAAAGGAACCATTCATTTATTGTGTGAAATGTCTTTTGGTCTGGATTTTCTCTTTCCTTGTGCCTGGATTCAGGATATTGACAGAACTATCACAGAGGGGTGGCATGTCCTCACTGCATTTTATCAGGGAGCTCACATATCTGCTTGTACCGTACTTGAGATACTGATTTTCATCAGCTGATTACCAGATTTCTGTGGTGTGAAGCTATTTTCTCCTATGTAATTAGTAAATATCTTATGGGGAGACAGTTTGAGACTAAGTAAATATCCCATTTCCTATCCCACTTCTATAACTCACTAATTTCAGCATCCTTTCTGGCATGCCTGATTCTCGTGGTTATTGCAGAATGTTGATTTTTGTCATTCTATAGTTTTTTCAACGTCAGTTTGCATTTTGCTGTAAGTGCTTTCACTTCTTTCCTTATTTAGTTACTTACTTAAAAATATCAGTATAGACTGATGGATTATTACTTTCTGTGGGTTATAATCCATAGTCTTTATTTCATTGCTCACATTTCCCCACATTTGGCCTTTCCAAGCAGGCTCCTGTGTTTTTTTGACACATCCCATCAGTCTTTGGACACTTTACTTTTTCTAACATAGCCGCATATTCTAGGCTTATCTTGTACTTTTCTACCCCTCTGCCCTGAAGTCATTTTATTTTATTTTATTAATTTTTTGAGGCAGAGTCTCAGTTTGTCACCCTTGGTAGAGTGCAGTGGCGTCAGAGCTCCAGCAACCTCTAACTCTTGGGCTCAAGCAATTCTCTTGCCTCAGCTTCCCAATAGCTGGGACTACAGGTACCCACCACAACACACAAATATTTTTAGAGATGAGGTCTTGCTCTGGCTCAGGCTGGTCTCAAACCTGTGAGTTCAGGCAAGCCACCCACCTCAGCCTACCAGACTGCTAAGATGATAGGTGTGAGTCAACTCGCCCAACCCCTGGAATCATTTTATAGAGTCTGATTCCTTTTAGTGGAGAATGAAAAACCAAAATCGTGGTAAACTAAGACCTGGGTGCTAGTTGTGCTTCCTAAAATTTTTGAAAGCCCTAGTTAGGACTGCTATCTTGTTTCACGGAAAAGACTCATAACTATACCTTGATTATTTCAAATAAATCTTCACTTTTAAATATAGTTATAAATCCATGCATAATTTTTATGCTTTGGCAATTTGAAGGCATACTCCTCAACCTGACGTACTTGACAGTTTCTGTGGTTCTGATAAGTCTAGAAATGGAACCTTTGTCAGTAAAGAAATTAATTGCACTTACCTCAATGTGGTCTTTAATTCAATTCAGAATTATTTTAGTTTAGCTGTTAATGAACTTGCTAGTGAAAGAGTAGAATTCAGCTTTTCAAATCAGTTGCTGTTTGCAAAACTGAAGACTGTAATTGCAACACTTTATTCTTATTCATCAGAAAATACAGCTCCTTCCACTTTTTTCTCTTTAGTCACTTGTCAGCTTTGAGCAGCTGGCAAAATATTAATTATGCAAATCTTTAATTTCTGTGTCACTTGGAATTGGGAATTTCCAAGTGGAAATACAATATCAATTGCATGCTTTAAAAAATTTTTTTCTATTTTTAACGCGGATAATTTTTTTAAATTATTATTTTTATTTAAAAATATTAAGGGGGTATAACTTTTTGTTACATGGATACCTTGTATAAAGCTTACCTTGGGATATTTAGTGTAAAATTTCTCAAGAATGGAGAAACACACACAACGTGCACTTTCTGATACCTGGGAGCTAAACAATGAGCATATATGGGCACAAAGAGCTATTTTTTCCAATAGGGTTAAACATTCAAGATAGAGGCACGTATTATTTATCAGTTTTTGCTTCTGTAGCATCTAGCAGAGGGTACAGAGGGGTATTCTCAAAAGCAGTTATTATGCTTTGAGAATGCTGCTATAACTTTTTACACTAGAGCTGGCAGGTTTGAATCCAGCCCGAGCCTGCCAAACAACAATGACAACTACAACCAAAAAAAAAAAAAAAAAAGCCGGGCATTGTGACAGGTGCCTGTGGGCCCAGCTACTTGGGAGGAGGAGCAAGAGAATTGCTTAAGCCTAAGAGTTTGAGGTTGCTGTGAGCTGTGACACCACAACCTTCTACCAAGGAACATAGTGACTCTGTCTCAAAAAACAAACAAACAAAAAAAACAAGAA
>CAUYRH010113882.1:0-43697 GCA_963574655.1 Perodicticus potto | reverse complement strand
AGAATAGAATAGAATAGAATAGAATAGAATAGAATAGAATAGAATAGAATAGAATTCTGTGAGTCAGTCAACCCTGGGATGAGATGCTGGATATTGATAGCTCCATGTAGGCACAATGACCTGAGCCAAGAGTGCTGTTGTGCAGACAACTGGTTTATCTTTGACAAGCTTCTAACCATTCCAACTACTAGATAACTGAAGTGACTCATCATTGGTCTTATGCAAATAATAAGCAAGGCTAACTGTTGAATTTAGTCATAAGAAAATTACTTTAAAAAGTGCTTAGCATATGTGTCAGTTACTTATTGCTCCTATTACAAGGTCTTTCCAAGACAGTAGCATAAAACAGCAAGGATTTGTTCTCTTTGGCAATTCTGTCCATTGCCAGTCTGGGCAGTCCTTCTACTGGTCTAACCTGCAGCTCCAGTCATGTGCTAATCTCACCTGACTGTGCTGGCTGTTCCCTGGGGCAACCCTATCTCATCCTTGTAACCTTCCACCACAGCCTCCCAGTCATAGCAAATCTAAAAGCCTGCCTCATCGGAAGGAGCTGGAGAAAACAGACCTTAGCTCCAGGTTGTAGGAGCAGCAATGTCACTTTGCAAAGGGGCCTGGGTGCAGCAATGCTCTCTTCCCCACAGGTGAAATCCATGGCCAGCCCTTTCTATTAACCTCCTGAGGTTCTCAGTGGAACTCCCACGGCTGCCGAGCATCTCAGTTCAGTAGATTACTGAAGATTCTGGTGACATCACAGATGGCAAAATTGAGAGGCAAAGGGCAGAGCACAGCAGTAATTGAGTGAGACTTTTGGTCACTGTTACAGCTCCAAATCTCTCACCCTTTTTTTCTGCCCCCAGATGTTTATGGGTTGTATTGATCTTCATTCACCCAGAACGCAGTCAGCCAAATGTACCAAAGACCTTATCGAGAACACTAAAAAATATTTCTTAAAGTAAGTCTATGGGAAAATATATGTTTATTTTAAAGCTAAAAATAAGAATTTTTCACTGAAATACACTCACATCCGATGCAGATTTTACAGATGGGTGTTTCTACGTTTTGTGCAAACCTACTAGTTACTTTAGTAACCAAGATTGTCCCAGCTACTGTGCTGGTGCTGTCATCATTTTGGTTTGGTAGCAAAAAACATTCTCCAACTCTAAATCAAAACTAAGATTGCATTAGGAAAATTTTAAAAATAAAAATAAGTTTGTTTTCCATGATATAATGGAGCAAGAAACTTTTATATAAAAATCATTTTTAATATGGAAAAATTAAGAGATATGTTTTTGTTTCTTTGTTTAAATCAGTGATTTGCAACAGATGTGAGAGGATATTAGGTGTGCTGCAAAAATTTTTAAAGATCATTAATTAAATTATTTTTGAAAGACGTTCAAAGTGCAGTAAGTACATTCTTTTTTTACTTTTTTTTTTGATTGACATAATGTAACTATAGTTTTAAGTGTGCATCAGATAAAAAAAAAAAGTGGAAAACACTGGTTTACATGGAAAGGAACACAGGGAAGAGAGAAACATAAACAAGCTTTCCAAAGAAAAGGAAATATCAGGTATAACAAAAAGGTTTTCCTTAGCTAAAAGGAAAATTGATGAAGTGGAGGTTCCCAGGTCCCAGAAGAACTTCTGCCATTCTGTCCTTAAACTTCATGTGAGACCATTGGGAAATTGTCACTCGCAACTGCAGAGGTTTCCTTTAAGCCAGTAAATCAAAATCCTCCCTGTGGAAACAGGAGAGTTTCCATGTGCACCTGTCCCAGAAGGAAGGGTCTGAGTTGATCTGTCAGGGTCCCGGGAGGAGCCCACGGTCTGCTCGAGCTTCCTATCCTATAGTCCATATCCATCACTGCCATAGTCATATCCATCACTGCCACCAACTCCAGGCGTTCACCCTATCCCTGCCTGTATTACACTGTATCTCGTTTTCTCATTATTCAGCTTGTCAAGGTCTTTCAAGTCCTGCCCACTCCTAACATGCTTTATTAAGTTTTTTCCTACTATTCTGGGATACTTGGTCTTTCTCTGCTTTAGTCTGAGTTCATTTGGAGCACACGGCAAAAATTATTAGAAAAACACCAACAACTGCAGTACCATCCCTTTATGTGCCAGTGCACTGCGTGTTGTCAGAATTTGGCTTGCTACCTCCTGCTCTTCCTCTTAGATAGTCTCCCTGCATCCTCATGAGCAATGACCTTGGTCCCATTAGAATTTTGAATGAAGGAAAATTCCAGGAACTGTTTTCCATAAAAAGCCGAGGGTCTAAATCTTCCAGCCCTTATTCCAAAATCCCTCAGGAAATACGCACATGCCTTTGTGATGTACAATTAGCAGAATGGCTCAAAGTTACCCATCCCAGTGGTGGCAGTCCCTGGAATTAGTTTTCAGTGCCCTGTGCATTCTGGGAACCCCCTGAAACTCTCCCCTAAATTGCTTTTCCTCAGTGAGACCAAATCTCTTTCAGTCATTTGCAGCCCTGTTCCCTGATGTAGACAAGCACTGCAGACTACATATATGAACTTGTTACTGGACCAAGAGGGCCTTGGCTACCTGTCACTGTCCAGCCAACATGAAGAGACAGAGTTTATGTACAGTAAGCTTTATTTTCAGCTTCTTGTACATCAATCACTTTCAGGCCAGTGATTCTGGAGAACAGCGGGAGTAGCCTTTCAATTCTGTTCTATCTCAGGTACAATTCTAATAATTTTTATAATGAAATACAAGGAAACAAACCCAGAAAGTTTTAACTTATCTGATAGGAAGTAACATCAAAGTAGTGTTCATTCTAACAATGCAAAATGTTTAAACTACAGAAAGGCAATTTTCACTCTAACACAATAAGAGAATCATCAGAGAAAACACTCTGTCATCAAAGCAACCTTTACCCTACCAATAGCACAACACCTGTTGTCTGTGTGTGACTGCTCCCCAGAGTCCTCTGAGACAGACATCCTCACAATCATGGTGAAGCCTTAACTAGACAATCACAGTAGGTGTGTGGGGAAGGCTGAGCAGACTAAGTCAGCTGTTCCACTTCAGCTTAGCGTCTCAGACTTCATCTTGGGGGCTGCTTTTCTGGCTTCAAACTCATCCTACAAAAGCTCTACATATCTAATTGCTGAATATCACTACAGTCACCAGATGGCCAAGGGGAGGACCTCGAAGGTGAACGTAGTGATGTTCAGCAATGAGGTATGTAGCATCTTTTCTAGGATGAGTTTGCTAACTTAATTGTTCAACCTTGTATGTAGCAAGTACATGTGTAAACTCAGGCTGTATACACCGATCAGAGAGAAGCTACGTTTTGGTTTTCCTGTAACTATACCTAGTGACTATGTTTTTCAGATGGCAGGAATCAATCTTAGTCGGACAACCTGAAACATCACAGGGCTGATTCTAGTTCCTAGGACCTACAGGATGTGGACTAGTCACAGGTGGCATCTGAGTTTAGCAGTTACCACCTACCCATTCTGCCAGGCCTCTGCTGGGATGTCTGGTTTTCTTCTAGATCTATGTAAAAGGTGTAAACAGTGGAGCCCAGAGATGAGGCTGCCGAGGAGAAGTTCAGGCCAGGCTTTTTGAAAGGGGAGGGTGATCTGCCTGGGCAGTGCAAAGATGGCATCTGTTGTAGGGGCGGTTAGAGACCACTGTCACATGGGGCAGGAGTGGCGGAGCACATTCCGCAGGTTGTCCATCAGGTTAAGGTCTTTGGTGAGAACTTCTGGGGGGTGGGGCTAGTCAGATCCTTTGTTTCTTTCTTTTAGGAGGAGAGGAAGGGAGAAGGGTGTGCGTGTGGCTGCATTAGGTCCCCAACACTATGGCCACTGTGGTGAGCTGAGTTGTGTCCTCCTTACATTTGTATGTTGAAGTGCTGGCCCCCAGTAGCTTGAAATGTGTCTATGTGGAGACAGGGTTTTAAAGAGATGATTAAATTAAAGGCCTTTGGTGGGAGCTGTAATATAATCTAGTGGGTGTCCTCATAAGAAGAAGATATTAGTAGTGCAGAGAGGTGCCAGGGATGAGCACACCCAGGAAAGACCACGTGCCAGCCCAGTAAGACAGTGACCCCGCAAAATGATGACAGGGACCTCAGGAGAAACCAAACCAGCTGACACCTTGAGCTTGGATGTCTACCTTCCAGAACTACGAGAAAATGAGTATCTGGCACTCAAGCCATCCAGGCTGTGGAGTTTTGTGATGGCAGCCCTGGGAAACCGATGCAGCCTCTGTCCTGTGTTTACATCATGCTACTTATAACCTCAGCAGATCCACATGTAAATCTCATTCATTGACTTTTTCAACTTTCTTGGGCAATTCTGATTTCTTCTAAAACCTATACTCTTAAACACTCCCTCAGACTGTGTCCCAAGAAATTCTACCGCCATTTTCTTGGCTCATCATAGATGTGGACTATATTCTCAATGTAGAACATGAGTATTTACTGCACGAGTACCCTTAATTGAATTCAAAATCATATTGACGAGCCACACTTTCTTAAAATAAACATCAAAGTAGTCTTCACTCAAACCACGCAAAATGTTTAAACAACAGAAAGGTAATTTTCACTTTAATGAAATACCTAAGAGAATCATCCAAGAAAGCATCATATTGTCAAAGTAACCTTTACTCTACCAATATCACGACACCTGTGGTCTATGTGTGACCACCTCCTCAGAGTCTCCTGAGATAAACATCCCCATCATCGTGGAGAAACCTTGGCTGGATAATCACAGGGCAGGGTGTATGGGGGGACACTGCGAACTTGGCAGACTAGGTTAGCTGTACTGCTTCAGCTTAGCTTCTCAGATACCATCCTGAAGGCCACTT
This sequence comes from Perodicticus potto, assembly GCA_963574655.1. NCBI lineage: Eukaryota > Metazoa > Chordata > Mammalia > Primates > Lorisidae > Perodicticus > Perodicticus potto. Next base: position 38,858 of record CAUYRH010113882.1, on the reverse strand, counting down.
TTCTGGCTTCATTTGGGCCCAATATGTTGTTTGTGGAGAGTCTCCAGTTTGTTTCATGGCCCCTGTTCCCAGAAAAGCATCTTCTGGTGAATTAAAGAACAAGGAATATTTGATGTGGGCTCCTGTACATGACAATTACTTCATATAGATGTAATCTGGGCAACACATATTGCCAATTTGATTTACACGAAATATAATTTATATAAAATGACTGAAGATATGTATCTATATGTATATAAAATGATTTTTAAAATATGCTATTATTAATTGTGGACATTATTGAAGCTTTTAGATTAAAATTGAGTGTAGTATGATGTACTGGCCTGAGTGACCACTTATTAAATATTTCTTTCATAATTCATGCAGAGCTTAATTAACAGGAATTCATGATTTGCTAAAAGTTAATGATCATTTTGTTAATTTTTCATTTTTTGTTTTAGAAAAAACAAGGAATTTTTGTTAAGTAGGAAAAGAGAAAACTGATTTTCCAGCTAAGAAATGAGCAAAATATTTCTGGACAGCCAACATCTGGTATCATTTAATTCTGAACAGGGGGGAAAGAGTAAAGATTTTTCCAGAGGGAGCAACCTTGTGTTTGCAGGGGAAGGAGATGACGCGTTGGTCTTTGCAGCGATTAAAAACTTTCCATTTTCACATAGCCTCAGTACAAATGGAGCATTTGTCTTTGCTCAGGTTTTTCATTTAATTATCTAGTATACAAACTCTGAAGACAAAGATGCTAGAATTTTATTTTCTCAACGAATGATGCCAAGTAAAGGTACTTCCAGCTTCTAGCCCTTTAGCAAGAAAGAGACCCTCAAAGCCTGATGTAACTAAAAGTGCATTAAATTCAAAAGGGGGAGTGGGTTATTGTTCTCCTTTTCATGAAAGAAAGAAAGAAAAAGTAAGTCCTTTCAAGGTCAGTGCATGTGATTCCCAGAAAATATAGTTGAATTAAATGCACTGGTGCTGGGAGTGCAGATGTTGTAGGTAATAGCTCCCATCTAAATTCGAGGTGAACATGAATGTTGTTCATTTGCCATTTCAGCAGTTAAAGGCATCAAGATTCAGTCAGAGCATTTGCAATGGAGCCATGTGACTGCCGTTTTTAAAACTATCAATTTAGACCTTCCTGTTGAAAGCAGTCTCACCTGAGTCCCAGCAGCCAAAAGCAGCGAGACACCATGGCCTTCTCACAGAGACCCTGCACTTGCCCCCAGAGCTCAGTCCAGGCCCCTTCCTAAGCATTGTCATGGCAGCAGCCTGGTTAATGGTCCTTTGTGCAATCACCATACTGTTCTTGGTTTTCTATGACTGTATTAAAAAAAGTTATGACTTATAAACTTCATAACATAGTTGCAGTATTCATACTAAAATCGAAATGAACTCACTAAGGCTAGAGGCCAACTAGCTTCAGAGATAAGTGTCTTTGTTGGGGAAAACTATGGAATTTTGACCAAAATTAGAATTATTAGCTTCATCTAGAAAATATATTTCCTATGACTAATGCCTCCCATAATTTGGGGTCTGTATTTCTCAGCAATTTCAGATATCATGTGGACAAAGTATTAAAGGTGATTCTGGGCAGAAAAATGCTCATTTTAAGACACTGGAAGTTGTAGAAATAAAGAATCAGAATGAATTTGGCTATGGCTTTTAGGATATACTTAAATATATATATTTACTGTATATATTTAAGTGTGGCACCCATTAGCCAATATTAAATGTTTTCCTGGAGAGTAATAGTACATATACTCAACTTCCTGTTGGGAATAGAATTTTGTCTAATAAATGGGGGAAGAGCCCATGTGGGAGGAAGTGCTCAAAGCCTGTGGTCCAGTTGGTTGGTGAACTCTGAATCTCAGAGTCAGAAAGCTTCACCTCCCAGTCCCTGTAGGATTCACCCCCCTCAGGGATGATGTTTCTAAAAAACCAAAGCAGCCCAGCCCCCAGAGCAAATTCATTCAGTAAGACCTGTGGAAGGGCTGGACAGAACATGTATAGTTTTCTCAACTTTTTCAACCAGATGAGTCACTACACTTTCCCAGGACAGAGTCAGCAGAGGGATAGATATCGAGAGTGGGGAAAAACCTATCTACTTCAAGAGCAACAATTAACTAATGCTGCAATCAAGGCTGCCATTACATGCCCAAAGCAGACACATTTTGAACCACTGTCAGTAGGCCAGTCACATGCTCCATCTGGGGCAGCCATCAGTCAGCCCTGTGGCAGGAATACCATTGATTGTTCTGACCAGAAGTGCTATTCAGAAGAAAGAGTAGAAGAGATGGCATGACTATGACAAGGACCATGTGACAAGGACCCATCTTTGTGTCATGAGTCTAGAGAACAGTGACAGGCATTCAGCAAACGTGTGCTAAAATAAATGATAAGCCGCAGTGCTTCTGAGAAAAATTCGCAACAATACATACCTTTGTGGCAACCAAAGTTGGCAGGGAAAGTAGAACTTGGCAGTTAGTCTACCTGCGATCAGGTCTGAGTCCCCTGTTTGCCGGAGGTTGCCCTAGCAAGTCACTTAGCCCTCTCTGCTTGTTTCCTTATAAGTAAAATAACAGTGTGATAGTTTCTCCCTCAGAGGACCGTTGGTGTATCACTCATGAAATAATATAGACATGATGTGATGACAGGCTATAGGAGGAAAGTATACAATTACTTATGAACTAATTGGCTATAGGAGGAAATTATACGATTACTTATGAACTAATACACACTTCACTGAGACTGATTTTCCCTTGACGTTCTTTATCACATAGGGAGGTGTAAAGATGTATGTAGATGGTAAGTGAATAGCATTTGATGATACCTTGATTTTTACAGAGCCACCTTCTCTAAAGTACCCAAATACTTTCTGTATTTGTTATACTTGCTCATATGGTTCCATTGTGCTAAATATGACATCCCTTCTGGGCAGCTCTGACTTTTATTTATTTATTTTTTGCAGTTTCTGGCAGGGACTGGGTTTGAACCCACCACCTCCGGCATATGGGGCCAGCGCCCTACTCCTTTGTAGGCCTATAGAGCCGCAGGCGCTGCCCAGCTCTGACTTTTATAAGTACGCAGACTATCTACCGAAGCTAGAGAGAAGAGCCAAATAACACAGGCAATAAAATATTCATACAATGCCCTAACTCTAATATTAACAGTACATCGAATTTTGAAATTTTCATATCTCAATTTACTGATTAGGGATAAAATAATGTGTAATCCATGCACCTATGAGGAAGAAAAAATTTTGCATAGATGAAAGTTTGTTAAATTAGAATGATTAGCAACAAAGCCGGAAAAAAAATAGAAGTTTCTTAATGACAAGAATGTGCCTTAAAAAATAGATCAGATTTGCATTTCCCTGATGATTAGGGATGATGAGCATTGGTTCGTGTGTTTGTTGGCCATTTGTCTGTCTGTCTTCTTCAGAGAAGGTTCCGTTCATGTCTCTCATCCACTTGTAACTGGGATTGTTTTCTCTTTGCTTATGGATTAAAGTTCTCTTAGATACCAGCTATCAGCCCTTTGCCAGAATTCTAGCAGGCAAATGTCTTCTCCCACATTTTTGTATTTCCTGGATGGAGCTGAAGAACATTCTTCTTAGTAAAGTATCATAAGAATGGAGAAGCAAGTATCCAGTGTACTCAATATATGAAGCCAATAGATAAACAACTACAAGCCCACAGGAGAGAAGACCCCCAGTGAGGGGGAGAGAGAGGGGAAGGGAGACAGAAGAAGGGGGCAGGAGAGGAGCGAGGAGGATGGGTGAGCTCTCACCTACAGGGCACAATGTGAGGAGGGTATTCACCACACCCCCGGGTGAAGGACTCCACCACAACTGGAACTTCACCTAACAAATGCAAATAATGTCACCTAATCATTTGTTCCCTCTTATTAATCTGAAATAAAAAAGAGATCAGAATAATAATCCTGAAGAAGAGGAAAGATGTCCAGTGACTGTCCGAGGAGTCACATCCGCATGTAGCAGAAACGGAGCACAGACCCTGGTAGTGCCTACGTCAGACCGTTCCTTCCCTGCGTGAAGACACCCTGAGCTCTGTCTGAGTTTCTTCCAGGTCACTTGCTGCCGTAGCCCAGATATTCATTGTAATATGTTGCATTTCCCTGAAGGCATCTAAGCTGTCCCTTAGACAGCTTTCATAATAAGGTACAATGTGTTGGGAGATCCTCATTCCATAATCAATAGGAAATCTGTTTTTCTTCCACAAACTCTTGAGAGTCTCTGTCAGGGTTGGGCTCAGGGCTGTGACACAAATAACATTGTTTTCTGATAAATTCTTTCCTTCTATTATGGTTTTCTGTTTTCACTAAATTTATTGATCCTTCCTCTGTCCCATTTCTAACGACTCCTGTGGTCTTTTTCTGCACTATGTTCCAACATACTAGATTTCTAATTCCTTCATTTCTCAGAGGGCCCACTACTACAAAGGTGGAGTTCCCAGAAGAGATTTTTCTGAAATTTTGATTTAAGGAGCAGGCTTTCAGAATGTCAACCTGCCAGTAATAACTGAAATTGGAATATTGTGGTCCTAAAAGTTCACGAGCTACTTCTCTGCGAGAGATTATTTATCGTAATTCTATTTGTTTTTCAAGCCTTAGATGATCATCATTTAGGGGAGACTTTCTCCTTCCAAAGTCCTTCCCTGAATTTTACGTGCTGAGCCCTATTTCTGTTATTTTCTTAGGTCAAGTAACTTGCTTTTTCTATTGTTTATCCCAGACAGGTTCCAGACATACTATTTGCATAGGAGAAAACTCATCAAGGTGCTCCATCAGGTAAGTATCTACCTCCACATTCCTACTCTTTTGTAGTACAATGCACTAGAAAATGGAAAATAAGGGCCTTTGCTGTGGGTCAGGCCTGCAATCCCAGCACTCTGGGCGGGTGAGGGCCAGCAGATTGCTTCAGCTCAGGAGTTTAAGACCAGCCTGAGCAAGGGCAAGACCATATCCCTAGAAAAACTAACTGGGCATGGTGGTGGGCACCTGTAGGTCCAGATGCTCAGGAGGCTGAGGCAGGAGGATCACTTGAGCTCAGGAGTTCAAGTCCAATCTGACCTGTTGGGTCCAGCCCCAAAATGCTATGGGCTCCCTTCTGGTGGCTTGGTGGTGCAAGAGGCCATCAAAAAATAGGAAATAATAATAGACAAGAGGCTTAGAGATAGTTTTTAAGAGTTTAGCTAGGGTTCACTAGACGGCATACTCTTCTTCGTGAGTATTCCTGAATACCACCACACATACCAGGCTAGCTCTGTATTTATTTCACATACCAGCCTTTCAATCATAAATCTCATAAAGGCAAGGCAAACAATCTTGTCCTGGTTCTTACTGGGCTTGCATTTCTTTAACTGAACTATTTCCTTAACTAACTATGTTAATTGTGTGGATTTACTTGTTAGTTTTACAGCTTCAAGGTATTTATGATCTTTATACAAACAGAGGTTAAAACAATGAAAACAGTCAGAAGTAGGACCCCAGAGAAAAAACCCTAACAAGGCCTTGCAGGCAGATCACAAATGTAATTTTTGACACTCAGAAAACCTTATGTCCAGACAGAATGACTCCCACATGACAGAAGAAAAGGGATATTTCATCTCCTTATCTGGTATGGAGCAATTCTTGCTGTGTTCCACAAAGTTTATACGTTCTACATTCCCAGCTCCCCAAAATCACTCTGCTGGAGCGAGCAGCCCCGCCCAGACGGAAAACCTCTGCAGTTTCAGCAGTGGCGCTGCAGAAGAAGGGAAATTCCAGCAAGACAGCTTTCGGAGCTCTAACTGGGCAGGCCACAGAGCAGTGCTTTGCACTGAAAATAGGGCTCTTCTTGAATCACTTTCTCCTATTACTGTTTTTCTTCTACATATCCTCTATAATCATATTCCTAATTTAATTCCTAATCTGCAAATAAGAATTGAATATTGGTTTCAAGTTTATAAAATCACTATTTCTGGTAATGCAAGTACCTCAAGATATGACTCTTCCCTTGAGTATTCCCACATGCGCCTTGTACTGACCAAGAGTGAGAACCCCATCTCTACTAAAATAAAAAAGAAAAGAAAAATTATCCAGGGATTGTGGCAGGTGTTGTAGTTTCAGCTACTATCTGGAGGCTGAGGCAAGAGGATCACTTGACCCAGTGGTTTGAAGTTGCTGTGAGCCATGAGGCTATAACGATCTGGCCTGGGGCAACACAATGAGTCCTGCATCAAAAAACTCCTGTATCAATGGGAGGGTGTGTCCATGGCATGACCTCACAGCCCGACTTCCCCAGGACCCTGCAGGTTTGTTAACTCTTGTTTTAGTGCCCCATTGGGCTAAGTATCCCCCGTCTCTCTCAAAAATGTCAGAATTTGGATCATAGTGTGTATGGTCACCCTAAATGAAAGAAGCAGCAACCCCAGAGGACACCTATTAATTATAAGTGAAAATTAAGTCCAGAAAGTGGTAATGGGAGAGGAGGTGAAGAGAGATTGTAAATCTCACTTTTTATGCATTTGCCCAATGTCATAAATGGGCCACATCACTGTTTTTAGCAGTTTTCGTATTTGGCATACAGTTAGCTTTGCCCCAGTGATAATAGGGAGCAACTGCCCCATAATTTTTACTCTAATTGTATTTCACTTTGGAATTATATTTCTTTCTTTAAACACTGTAACATACTTTCCTAATTGCTTAAACTAACTTTAAAATAGTTCTTACTCATTAAACCAATGTCAGCTCAAACCGAAAGAAGTGGCTCATGATCCTGGTATGTGTGTACAGACAACGAGACAATCAATTTATCGAGTGGATTACTAGCATGCGCTTAAAAGAATGTTCACCTGTGAGAAGATTACTCTGAACATGTTTCTTTTAATATGGTTCTATCTAATTTTATACAATTCCGTCATTTAATTTTAAACCTCCTGCAGGCAGTAAAAATTCCTTTTCTGTTTCTAGTAAAATGCCCATAAACATCAGATGAAAAGCTAGAAATGATTGACTGGTTTAGCCGCATTCATCAGGGGAAGAATATTGCTCTGGGTAGACATACAGCAACCTTTTAGAGGTCTTATTAGCCATGTGGTACATGCAAGTGTTTTCTTTTTTTTCTTACTTCAGATTAATATGAGAATATAAATGATCAGGTTGTATTTTTACATTCTTAGGTAAAGTTCAAGTTGTAGTTGAGTCCTTCACCCAGGGAGAGTGCCATATACCCTTACATTGTGCCCATTAGGTGAGAGCACACCAATCCTTCTCTCTTCTCCTGACCACTTGAATTTAATTGTGTTTTTCTTTTGTGTGGGCATGTAGTTGTTTCTATTTGGGTTTCATATTATTACTGAGTACATGGGATGGTTGCTTTTTCATTCTTGTGATACTTTACTGAAGATGTGTTTCAATTCCATCCAGGTAAACACAAAAGATGTAAAGTCTCCATCTTTCTTTATGGCTGATTAGCACTTTATGGTGTACACATACCAGAGTTTATTAAGGGTTGATGGGCACTTGGGTTGCTTCTACATCTTGGTATTTGTGTATTGAGCTGCAATAAATATTCTAGTGCAAATGTGTTTGTGGCAAAATGATTCTTTTTCTTTTGGGTATATACCTAGTAATGGCATTGTGGGATCATAAGGAAGGTCCACTTTTAGCTCTTTGAGGATTCTCCATACTTCTTTCCATAGATACTGTACCAGTTTGCAAGTGTTTTAATGGCTTGATGACTCTCTTGCTACCCTGGCACTGTGACCCATCAGCATCAGCATCCACATGTGGGCCCATGGGCCTCATGCTCGGCATTTTTATGATGTCATATTTTCACTGCAGAATCTGATCTCAATAGAGAGCATTTAAAGAGGGAAGCAAACATTCTTTATGGTAGAGCTACATTTTTAAATTAAGTAGGAGTGTTTCATGAGTTTTTAGCTATTTTAATGCCTATTTTCTTTTACAAAAACTTCTTTTTTGGAGAGGTGTGATAAAAATTTATTTGGCAGAGTATACATTAAGGAGGATTGGTTTGTTAAAATCATTAATGTTATCACAAACTGTCTACTAAAATTTTGCTTTTGTGCATTTCTGTCTGTTTCATTGCCTGCAATCTCTGAGGAGGTTGTATACAAGTACTCATTCTGTTTTTTAACCAATGAGGATTGTGAAATGTCCCTTGTTGTTAAGATTTTGAGCTTTTGAGGCATATCCTAACAGTAATTCTAAATTATTCAAGGTACTTTACCTTACTGTGGATGAAGGTTTGGTGTGGTCTTTCAGAAAGAGTGACTTAGCCTTTAATCTATCATAGGAATTATGAGAAATTCAGAATACTTTTACATTCATCATTTACACTGGGGAAAATAAAAATGCGTCTTACAAGGGTACATGTGAAATTTACTAGGGGTACATGCAAAATTTACTAGGGGTAGAATATAAATGTCTTAACACAGTAACTAAGAAAATGCCATGAAGGCTATGTTAACCAGTTTGATGAAAATATTTCAAATTGTATATAAAACCAGCACACTGTACCCCATGATTGCATTATGTACACAGCTATGATTTTATAAAAAAAATAAATAATAATTATTTTGCTCTTGTAAATATTTGGACCACACAATAAAATATACAGATACAACATAAAATTCTGAAAAGTTCTAGGCCTGTTCTATGGCCTGTGGGCCATATGTGGATTAGGTGAGGACTGTTTTCTTTATCTGTGGTGGTGGATTTCACAAAAAATTATGAGTGGACCTTTTGTTTTGCTCATCTGCTTTCATCATTGTCTGTGCATTTAATGTGCAGCCCCAAGCAACTCTTCTTCTTCCAATGTGAACCAAGAGAAGCCAAAAGGTGGGACACTGGTATACTCTATTTATTCTGAATTATGAAAAGTTTTAGGTCTGAACCCCTGGTGTGGTTTTTACTTACTCAATTTCTTTTTATAACTTTAGTTCTAATATCTTATTTTTTACTGCTAAATGGTTAAAATATAAATGGTAATATTAGAATTTTTTTTCTTTTTAAATATGTACTCTACATGCCAAGTAATGTACCCATTTTAAATATATGGTTCAAAGAGTTTTGACAAAATACATATGGACACTGCCATCCAATGAAGCTAAAGAACATTGCTATGAAGCTGACGTTTTCTCATGCCCCCGAAACCACGGGTCTGCTCCCTGTCACCATCTTTCTGCCTGTCCTAGCTCCTCATAGACATGCGGTTATAGAATGTGAGTTTATGTCTTGCTTCTCTCATTTAGAAAAATGTTTTCAAGATCCATCCCTGTGGTTGTATGTATCCACATATCACTTGTGAGTTTCTGTTCATTGGACATCAGCACAGCATTTTATTGTTGGAATAAACTTAGTTTTGAGTCTACTCCTGTGTTGGTAGACAGTTATTTGCAATGCTCAGATATTATGAATAAAGCTCCACCAACCCGTTAATCCAACTCATTTTGTGTATATGTATCTCTTAGGTAAATGCCTAGAAGAGGTATTACTGTGTGAAACAGTAGGTGCATACTTAATTTTGTAAGTCACTGCTGGTTTTCCCAAGTGTTTGTCCATCACGGGCTCCCACCAGCCATGTCTGCTCCACATTCTTGCCAACTTGCTGACATGTTTTATACTACACTCAGTTTCATCTGAGTTTTTGAAAGAAATGAGCTTTCGAAAACCTACATGCAATATTCCATTCTCTGGTCACTTTCTGCTTTTTTTCTTTTCTGTACCATCATCAGTCTCTATGCTTCTAACAATAGCCTTTGGGCATTTTAGAGAGATTGCCTCACCATGATTCAGCTACCTGACATTTTTAAGAATTCATTTCAGTTTTCCATTAAACACAAAGCAAGTTATAGAAAATTAAACCATCCAGAAACACTATAAAACAGTTTAATCACGGCTACCTTAACTTCTTTTACTATCAAATGCATTTATCTTCACGTCTAAAGCATTCTACACAAGAGAATGACCAGGTTTGAATTGTACTATGATTTTATAAACAAATAACTATTTAATAAGAACCTCTTATTCCAATTATAGATAAATGTGGTATATCAATGCTCGAATAATGAAACATCACTCTGTAATAATCCATAAATTTAAATGAGTTCTCTGAGTCTCATTTTCTCCATAAGTTAAATAAGGATAACAACATCTATTTCAGAGAACTCTTGAAATGATTAATATGTGTTAAGAATTTAGCAATACTTCTGGCTTCTTAGGAAAAGCTCAATATATTTAAGAATGGATAAACATAACTAACCCAAATTATATGTAACATTTCAACATTATCCAATACAGTATATGTCACTGCATAGAAAAAGTAAGTCAATTTCTTGGATATCTTGTAAAGAATGTTTTTCAAAATGTGTCATTTCATAAACTGTAATGTTTCAGAGAGTTTTTGTTGTTGTCCTATGTTGGCTATTTTCCCCCAATTTGTTGTATTTATTTGCTATATCTGGTTAAGTGACTCTAAAGTAAAACAGAACCTCTCAAAAGCAGAATGTTACTTTCTTCCCATATAAGCTAGTTCTTATATTCACTTCCTAAAATCTGGTGTGTCTTAAAGCAATGACAAAAAAAGGACAACTGAGTTTTTCTCCCTCATATTTGCTAGTCTTTTTCATTTGCTTGCTTCTTTGTTTCAGGTCACCTTGCCCTTTCCACAGAAATGACCCTGGTATAGTAGACTTTTTGCATTACAGAGGATAGAACTAACAGTACTTCTAATTTTGATATCAGATGCATTTTGGAATCTCCTGCAAATAAATGATCTCCTAAAGAAAGAAAGAGTGTGATTTTCCATAGAGAAATCCACAAAATGGATCCCCCAATCCTGTCTCTAATGGAACTGAAGTTCCACAGCACCTGATTTGAGTCATACTGAAGCCATTCCAGGGAATGACAAAAATAAGCCTGTTTAAGAAAACAAGATTTTGAACACAGTATAATCATTCTGAAAATCAAAATGTTTACTTAACTCTTACATTCTACTAAGTAGGCATGTTACTGAAGTGCTTTTAGAAATGTGTTTTAACCTTCAGGACTAATCCGGAAACATGTTGCCCAAAAAACTATAGTAAAAAATAGGAAGAGGAAATATTTTCTAATATCTTAAGTTATGAAAATAGTTTCATTGTGTTTCTGAATCCCACGCCCTTGGATGTTGTAATACAAGTTGTTCACACTTGAACTTCACTTCTCATTTCCAACATGCAATAATTCTGTATCAACTCCCCTGAAATCACCTGAAGGGGCCCCAGATTTTAGCAAAAACAAAACAGAACAGAATAACACAAAATAAATGCCATAAAAAATGTTTTAATTATTCAGAGTGTAATATTTCATAAACTGTTCCAACCACTTCCATTATTGTGGTTCTGTCTAAAAATCCACAGGCCCAGGCCCTATGGCTCACACCTGTAAATCCCAGCACTCTGGGAGGCCAAGGTGGGAGCATCCCTCGAGCTCAGGAGTTCCAGACCAGCCTGAGCAAGAGTGAGTCTCCATCGCTCCTAAATATAGAAAACTGGCCAAGTATGGTGATAATTCCAGCCACTAAGGAGGCTGAAGCAGAAGGATCGCTTGAGCCCAAGAGTTTGATGTCGCTATGAGCTGTGATGCCATGGCACTCTCCCTGGGTGTGGCAGAGTGAGACTTTGTCTCAAGAATAATAAAATAGGCTCAGTGCCCATAGTTCAGTGGTTAGGGCATCAGCCACATACACCAGGGCTGGTGGGTTTGAATCCGACACAGGCCTGCTAAACAACAAAAACAACAACAGCAAAAAAAAAAAAAAAAAAAGCTGGGTATTGTGGCTTCCACCTGTAGTTCCAGCTACTTGGGAGGCTGAGGCAAAAGGATTGCTTAAGCCCAAGAGTTTGAGGTTGCTGTAAGTTGTGATGCCATCGCACTTTACCAAGGGGAACTTACTGAGACTCTGTCTCAAATAATAATAAGAAGAATAAATCTTCACATTTTATTTCATTACCTTTAACTCAGCTTAAACACTAAAGTATTCCTCAGATAGATTTTGCTCAGATTTTCAGAGAAATGATATTTATAAATTGGATTACTATTTCCCTCTCATTTTAAAAAGTGCATCTCTAAAATAAACTTCATTTGGCTTTAGTGTGAAATTAGTCCATTTTGGAACTTTCAGTAGAAACAAAGAAAAGTTCCAATCTGTGTCACCTATCTTTGAATAAACTTGTTTGTTTCTTGCATATTTGGTATTTCAATTGTTAGAGCTTTCCATACTATAAAACTCACAATATTTGATGAGCATTTGTGTCTAAGAACCATGAAATGAACTGCTATTAATGTCTGTTCAATGTATACTTTATACTATTGTAATTTTCCAAAAATGCAGATAATTACCTGATAGAGTGAGTTATTAATTCACTAGAAATAATTTCAAATGTGTAGTACCATGCTGATTTTTGAAAACACATTTCATGTGTTTCATGAATGATAATATGTAATTTTTGGATTTAAAAACCCCTATTATATGTGATTTTTTATATCCTTTCTTCTTACATGGTTTTTCTCATTAACTGGATCTGAGCTAAAAAAAAAAAAAAAAAAGCTTTCCTCCCATTTATGTTGACAAATTCAATGAATTGGAAAGGTGATGAACCAGAGAAATGAAAATTCACTATGTAAGGATGTTTAATGAAGAATGGTTTTTATACATAATGTTTTTATACATAAATGAATATCTTATCTCCTAAAAATATGGGTATTGGTTATTTTGTCTATTCAGAATACTTCCTTCTTTACCTTTCTGGATTTAGCGTTAAGAGAACAACAGAGGGATGCTTTTAAAGACTAAGTTTGTGTAAGTCCTCAAAAGATATGAAGGAAGAATTTTCACTAGAAATCACAATTGTCAACAAACTACCAAGGTTTAGAAAGGTTATTTGTTAAAAGCCACATTACTAGGAAGTGGTGGAGCCAGAGTACAAACTCAAATGTGTCCTACCACAAATCCACTGTTATTCTTTTTGCTATGTTCTAAAAACAAAAATATTTATTGAGGATCTCCATTTGGGTGAAGCACTAGCTCCTGAAACTACTCATTATTTTCTTTTTTTCTTAAATAAGATCATCTATCTTCTTTCATAAACTTCACCATTCTTGACTTTCAAATATTTGATTCATCATTCTTATCTGTTGTCAAACATACTGGATTTTGTTTTAAGATGTTTCCCTTCTTATTTCATCTTTCAGTAGTTATTTTTTAATATATGGTTTTTCTCACTAGCCTACATATTTATTATCCCTATAATTTCTCCTAAATCCCCATTGTTTAAAATAATATAAGCAACTGCTCTCAAGAAAAATCATTTCCTTTTCCCCATACATATGGGGCCTATGAAAGAAAGTAAACAAAAGCTAATCAGAATGGACACTGGATCTTCTTACTAGATAATTGTTTTTCTGCCAAATCTAACACTTCTAATATGATATCAAGTTCTTCATTATATTATTTTCCTATAATTTTAAAATTTAAATGTGAAGTAATAACCATTTAAAAGTCAGCCACCTATTTTATCATTGGGAAAGGTAAAACCAAAAGACGTTGAGTGACTTGCTCAAGGTCACAGTCAAAGAACTGGGGAAAGAAAGAACTCATCTGCTTTCCAAGGTTCATTTCAATAATCTGTGTTGCAATAACAGCTTTGCTTTGGACTGTGGGTAAAATGTTACCTTCACAACACTATAGAGACATATCGTCAAAAATGCGTATTAAAATAAATGACAAGCCTATACAATGGGAAAGGATATTTGCATACTCACAAAAGCTTGATAACTAGGATCTAGAGAGAACTCAAATTAATCCACATGAAAAAAGCCAACAATCCCATATATCAATGGGGAAAGAGAGATGAATAGAACCTTCTCTAAAGAAGATAGACGAATGGCTAACAAACATATGAAAAAAAGCTCATCATCCCTAATTGTTAGAGAAATACACATCAAAACCACCCTGAGATACCATCTAACCCCAGCAAGAATGGCCCATATCACAAAATCTCAAAACTGCAGATGTGGAGAGAAGGGAACACTTTTACACTGCTGGTGGGACTGCAAACTAATACAAACTTTTTGGAAGGAAGTATGGAGAACCCTCAAAGAACTCAAGCTAGATTGATTTGATCCTACAATTCCATTACTGGACATATACTCAGAAGGAAAAAAAAAAAAACAACCCTTTCACCACAAGGACACTTGCACTAGACTGTTTATCGCAGCTCAATTTATAATCGCCGAAAATGTGGAAACAGCCTAAATGCACCCTAACTCAGGAATGGATTAACAAGCTGTGGTATATGTATACCATGGAGTACTCTTCACCCTTTAAAAAAGGTGAAGACTTTACAGACTTTGTATTAGCCTGGATGGAAGTGGAACACATTATTCTTAGTAAAGCATCACAAGAATGGAGAAGCATGAATCCCATGTACTCAAGTTTGATATGAAGACAATTAATGACAATTAATGACATGGTGGGGGTGGGGGTAGGGGAGAGCAGAGAGAGATAGAATGAGGGAGGGGTGGGGAAAGGAAGAGCAGAGAGACGGAAGGAGCGAGGAGGGTGGGGTCTTGGTGTGTGCCACACCTTTTGGGGGCAAAACAGAAAAAAATTTTATGGAAGACTATGTAACCACAGAGAGATATTTATTGAACATCTATTAACTGTTGAGGACTTTTCATACATTTCGTACTTTAACCTCAGGATAGCCATGGAGGTGGACTTGATCCACTTTTACAGAGTAAGGTAAGCAGGCTCAGAGGGCTTTAACTGATTGCTGAGGCTTGATGCAATTAAGATGGAAGATGTGGAACTCAGGTCTGACGCTTCTTTCCATCACACCAGCTCCCCACTGTACTTTAGCTACGCTGGGACAGAATGGAAATGATAGAATTCTCTAGATCTCTTCTCCTTAGCAGCTTCTAATGTAGCCTCCTCTTCTCTTAAACTCCTCCAGCAGACATTACCTGTAGAATCATAGGTTGACTGACCACATACTAATTTCTGACAGGTTTCTTTTCTTTAACCCCTATTTGAAACTTTGTCATTTAATGTTTCACGTCTATATCTTTTCTCTTTAGTAGATTTTAAGTCCTGAAAGGGCACTGACCTTGACTGTCATGCCTCTCCAAGCACCTATTGATTTGAATGAGTGTGAGAGTGACAATTTCTTTGACATAGTTGACCTGAGATAAAAGTCACAGCCAAAATCATTTTAAGGAATTTAAGGTACTTTTCATGGGACTTCTGACTCTCCCTATACCCACGGTGTTAGAGATTCAGGGAGATGGATGAAGGAATAAGTGGAATTTTTAATTGTGAGAATAGCTCTATCATTAAGGATTTCAATAACGTGTTTTGCGTTCCTTAACTCATTACTATTAAAATCCCTTTCGATTTCCACCAGCTTGTTTGTTATGTCTATGCTTTGTTCTCAGTCAGATCATAGTCCTCCTGTCCTTGGGAAAACTTCCTAACTAGCGCAGACAAGGTTACCATTTACGCCTCTCCCATCCTTACTTCTTCAAATATTTCAGTAGGCTAAAACTTAAAACGTTTTTATGTGGAAATATCCACCAAGGTCAAAAGGCGCCCGGAAAATATAAGCCCATTAATTTCATTCAGAAGATTCTGTTTTCTCTCGGTCTCGGTGGTTATTTCCCAGTTGAGTCACTTTCCCTGAGAGGGCAACAGCAGACTGTAGACTGGAGAGTCAGTGAGGGTTGTCTCAGTGAACAACAGAAGACACAAACCCAGCTTCAGTTCATGGTAGTGCTTATTTTGCGCTGGAAAGTATGTGTACTTCACACTACTGTAATTCCCATTCTTCTGCCAGATGTAATCCTGGAGGAGGCTATTGCCGGCACAAGGTCTGGAGTTTGTACTGCATCAAAGCCAGTAGGTTGTTTTTCCATCTGGGCTAGGCACAGTGTTTGCAAGCTTTTTTTTTTCTGAGTTACTCATTCCCTGGTAAATTCCAGTCTTGGGCTACTGTGGGTCATAGGCAAGACTTTACTAAACTAAGAGTTGCAAATGTAATATGGCCCTTGTGTAAAAGTGTTTTGCTACTGAAAGTACAGCTAGTTCTCCTGAGGTTTGTGTTGGCCACCTCAGGCTTGTGGATTCAGTTCAAAGTTCTGGTTTGGTTCTGCAAAGTTTATGGCTTGGCCACCTGAGGGACTGGCTTTCACACTGTTTCTTCCTCCCAGCTGGGAAGATGTGCTGGAGCACTTGGCTGAAGAGCTCCAGATATTACTTTGGAATAGTCATGATGATGGCTCAAGTGTTCTTGGAGGGAGTTGGAACGTTTGGAACTTCTTCATGTGGCCTGACATAGCTCCAGGTGCTGGTTTTTCTTGACAGGGGAGATGTTTAAGGACTCTGCCTTATTTGTTGCCCCAAGCTGATTTAATTAAACCTCTCACTGAGTTTGGAGCCTGCTTTAGTTTTCTGTTGCAACAAATTCCATAGACTTGAAACGACGCAAATTTATGTTCTTATTGTTCTGGAGAGCAGAAGTTCAATGTGAGTCATTTTTTTTCTTTCTTTCTTTTTTTTTTTGAGACAGAGTCTTACTCTGTCACCCTGGGCATAGTACTATAGCATTATAGCTCACAGCAACCTTAAACTCTTGCGCTCAAGTGATCCTCTTACTTCAGCCTCCTGAGTAGCTGGGACTACAGGCGCCCGCCACAACACCTGGCTAATTTTGAGAGATGGGGTCTCACTCTTGCTCAGGCTGGTCTTGAACTCCTGAGCTCAAGCAATTCACCTGCCTCGGCCTCTAAGAGCTCTAGGATTACAGGTGTGAGCCACTGTGCCCGGCCTTCAGCATGAGTCTTAAGAGGCTAACATCAGGTTGTCAGCAGGGCTGGTTCTTTCAGGAACTAGGTGGGAAAATCCAGTGCCTCTTGCACTTCTAGAGGTCACCAGCAGTCCTTGGCTCCTGGTGGCATCATTCCAATCTCTACTTTCATGGTCACACTGCATTTTCTTCTACTGTAGTTAAATTCCCTCTGCCTTGCTCCTATGAAGATCCTATGATTATGACCAAGAGAAAGGCCTTGTCTTTACTAAAAAAAAAAAAATAGCTGGGCATTGTGGTGGGCACCTATAATCTCAGAAGGCTGAGGCAAGAGGATGGTTTGCCCAAGTGTTTGAGGTTGCCATGACATATTGCACCACGGCACTCTACCTAGGGCAACAGACTGAGACTCTGTCTCAAAAAAACAAAACAATAAAAAAAAAAATCCAATGATTGCAATTGAAGGCCCACCCAGATTAACCCAGTAGAATCTCTCCATCTCAAGATCCTTAATCACATTTGCAAAGTTGCTTTTGCCATAACGTTCACAAGTTTCAGGAGTTGGGACATGAACATCTTGTGGGACCACTATTAAGTCTACTGCAGAGACTGATGCATTTAAATTTGAATCTAGATGTACCATTTTTTTTTAAACTACAAAGTCTTAGATTTCTCATCTCTAAATAGTGACAATAACACTATCTCTTGCTAGGTTGATGTAAGATTTTGGTAAGTAAAATATGGTTTGTTTGTTTTTTTTTTAAGTTTTTGTCCAGTTTTATTGAAGTATAATTAAAAAATAACCATGTTTATATTTATGCAATGTGGTAATTGATACACATATTCATCGTAAAATGATTTCCATGATCGAGTTAGTTAACACATCCATAACGTCACATTGTCTTCTTTTGTGTGTGTGTGGTAAGGACTCTGAAGATCTATTCTTAGCAGTTTTCAAGTACACAGCACAGTATTACTAATTCAGTTTGTGGGTCAGGTCCCCAGAACTTATTCATCTTATCACTGAAAATCTGACAAACATCTTTTGTCAAATATCCCTCCATTTTGGAGCTTCTGAATGTTTGTACCCTTTAACAAACATTTCTCTGGCCCCAGTCTCTCATAACCACTATTCTACTGTCTATTTATGTGAGTTGGACTTTTTTAGATTCTATATACCAGTGGGATCATACGGCATTTGCCTTTCTCTGTCTTGCAAAGTTTTTAACAAATTTTTACCATGGCCAGACACTGCTAAGGCATCGGAGATACAACAGGAAAGAAAATAAAATCTTTCCCTCGCTGAGTTTACACACTAGTAGAAGAGGAAATCAGTAAACAAACAGATGAAGTAAATGCTAAATCATGCCCAATAGGATAAGTGCTAACATGAAAATAGTAGAACAAAATGGGGGTATGTGTGTCTGGGGAGTGTTACCCGAGTTTTAATTTCAAATACAATGGTGGTCATGGGAGCCCCCACTGAAAAACTGGTAGTGGAACCAAGATCCAAAGTTGGGAGGGAGCAAACATGGTGGGACATTTACAGGAAGAATTTTCTAGAAAAAAGGGACAGTTGGAGCAAAGACCTTAAGGCAGGAGCATCCTTAGGTGGGTTCCAGGACAAGTGAGGGGTCAGTGGGGTGAGAGCCAAGTTCAGGAGATGGGCACAGGTGGGTGTCAGAGCTCACTTGCCACTCCAAGGCTGCTGGCTTTCCCTCTGAGGGAGGGGGTCCCAAAGGCTGTGAGCATAGTGGTGACTTGATCTGACTTGCCTTTAAAGGAATTGATTAAATGCCCAATATTACGTGTGTAGAATATTTTCTACTCCACCTACTTTTAGGAAGTATTTAAGGTACTTTGTCATGAATAAGAGAAAGTGTTTCTTCCCTGCTTAGTCTAGAGGGTAAATTGTGAAACTTCCTGAAGATGGAAGGGTGAGTTAAGTAGTTCAACCTCTCTTTCTGTGTACTTACTGAGTATACTATTTAATGCATGTATTTTTTTTTAAATTAAGGATTCATTGAGGGTATAAGAAAGCAGGTTACACTGATTGCATTTGTTAGATAAAGTCCCTCTTCCAATTGTGTCTACTAACATCAAAGGACCCTGTAAGTGTTCAGTCACTATTAGTTTTTTTCCCTGTGTCCTTTTATAATACCCCCCCAAACTTAGAGATTTTAACTTGAAAGCAACAAGCCTTTGAGCTTTATAAATATTGCAGCACAAAACCAAAATACCAAATATATGGCCAAAGTGATTGTTACATAGACAAAATATTGGTTAATATCCAGTGAAGTTTAAAACTGTAACATAATGCAAAAGAGAAAGTATTATTGTGTTTAGAGATGTAGGTATTGTAGTATAAATGGAACTAGAAGCTTACCACCATAAAGTATTGAAGAATTTGTTTCAGTATCTTCTCTGATTTGTTGAAACAAAACAGATCACTATATGTGTTGGAGAAAAAGAATGAAAGAGGGAGGTGTATCATTCTTCATGATACTGCTGTGATTTTTATTTAAGCATGGAATAAATTAAAATGATAATTTCCTTAACAAATATTAATTGAGCCTTTCTGATATGCCAAAAGTGGCCAAGATGTTGATAATATAAAGAAGGCGGCCATGGTTTCTGCCCTTAAATGGTTTATAAGCTAATGGTAAGTCATAAAATAAACATATAATTGCCATAAATTAAGATAAGAATAGCAATGGGTATAATGGAAACACAGGGGAAGGAGAACGTAAGTCTGCGAGAAGAATTGGATAAGATTGTGTGGATGAGAGGTGGTCATTCTTGGACTAACTCTTGAGGGAGAGGAAGTTATTTTCTAGGTGAATGTGGGATAAGGCAATCCAGGCAGAGGAGAATGTATCTGGAAATGAATGATTACAATGTTACATGCTCACAGAACCATGAATAGTTTAAGGTGGTAGAAGAAATTTATCTTGAGAAACAACATTCTGGACATTGAATTCAAGGATGTGCTCAGGTTCATTTTTATAAAGAAGCCTGGATAACACAATGTCCTCTCTCAAAGGACAGCCCTAAATAGGGGGAGGACTCCTAGAAAGAGAAGAAAGGAAGTAAGGATTTGTTTGGTCTTCACAAACATGTCCCTGGCCAGACCTGTACTGAGGGATATTATCTATTAAGCTTCTAGTAAGTCCCAGGCACTGTTCTAGGTGCTAGAGATGCACACAGATGTGAAGTCTCAAGTAGACATCAAGTGGAAGGAGACACAGATGTTGGGCCTCAGGACACGAAACCCTAAAACATGACATCTTGGAAACAGAAAACAACAGAAGCAAAAAGGTCTGTCTGAACTTCTCTCATGCCTCCCTGAAACAGACCATAAAACCTAGGAAGGTCACTGTCTGACCTCCCTCCCTTCTTCCCTGAAGATACTCATGTGATAGGTGTCCTGCCCTATACATAGAGGGGAGAAACATCAGTTACAGAAGGATGCCAAGAGGAAACTGAACAAACAGGCCTTGCTAAGTTTCCCCTAGTTTATTATCATTAGATCATACATTTTTGTCTTCCCGTCATACTTCTGCACTACTCTCCATAAAAATCCCATTGCCCCTTGGTCTTTGGGGCTTCATTTCTGAAAGCTTCTGTGTCATATAAAACTTACATTAAATATATTTGTATCCACAAAAAAAACTGAAAACAAAACACAATGTCCAGTTCATTTGCTCAACCAATATTCTATGGGCAGCTACTATGAATGGGAGAGTTTGAGAATACAAAGCTTGAAGGAGTCAATTCTTGCCCTTGAACTCCTTAGGGTCTAGTGAAAGAGCTTCTAATTAAGCCTCAAATTAAAAATGTGAAGGGTTTGCAGTTAAATGGATATTGGATATTTTTATGCTGAAAATTGAAGTTAAAACAGAGCTTTAAGTCATTTACTTTATAATCTAATGGCAGTAGAAATGGTTGGCTACCCACCAAAGATTTATACTCCTCTTCTACTGTGAGGAATAGTTACTGGCAAGGGCTTTCCTTTCCTTGTAGGCAAGGACTACATTTCTCAATTCCCCTTACACTTAGGTGAGCACATATGATTAGCTCTCATTAATGGAATCTGGCACATATAATTC
This sequence comes from Perodicticus potto, assembly GCA_963574655.1. NCBI lineage: Eukaryota > Metazoa > Chordata > Mammalia > Primates > Lorisidae > Perodicticus > Perodicticus potto. The sequence goes on along the minus strand of CAUYRH010113882.1, from coordinate 17,884 downwards.
GTTGGTTGAGGTGACTAAAATGCAGGTACCTTTTCTATCTACACTTCCTTCTCTCATCTTCTGACTCGATTAAAAAAAAAATAACACTTCCTGTTTTCAGAGGATGGAGGAGCCACAAGATGGAAGGAACCTGGGTCTTAGAATCACTATATCCAGGAAAATTGTCACTCAACTAGAAATACTGTCATGGGATTGATGCAGAGGTAAGACATAATATTATGTTGTTTTAAGCTACTGAAATTTGGGGGCTCTTTTTGTTTGTTTTGGTAGCTTGTCTTATACAAGTTATCACATAATAAAGATTTCCTTATGCAATATGCCATGCTTCCTAGAACTGAGTCTTCATTATGTCATAAAGGGCTAGTACTTTTGATAAATGTTATTGTTACACACACCTCAAACTTATTAAGCTAAAATCTGATGATACCATGCTAGTTTTAGGCATTGATCTCTGGGGCAAGGCCAGGTAAGAAAATGTGTATCTGCTTAAAAATAGTAAAGATAGCAAATTATATGTTTATTTTACTTCAATAAAAATTTTATTTTATTTTATTCATTTATTTTTGGGGGGTAGAATACTGTGGCATCGTATCTCACAGCAACCCCAAACTCCTGGGCTCAAGTGATTCTCTTATCTCAGCTTCCCTAGTAGGTGGGACTACAGGTTCCCACCATAATGCCTGGCTGTTTTTAAAGAGTCTCACTCTTGCTCAGGCTGGTCTTGAACTCCTGAGCTCAAGTGATCCACCTGTTTCAGCCTCCCAGAGTGCTAGGATTATAGGCCTGAACCATTGTGCCCAGCCCAAATAAAAAAGAAAAAAAAAAAAAAAGAAAAAGAAGATATGTGTGTGTGTCTATGGTACAAAGGCTTCCTGTTGTGGCATCTTAGATGGAAAAGGCAAGTTTCAGAAACCAAGTCTCCCAGTGAGGCATGTTACCTAGAAAGGAATTAAGAAAATATCACGCTCAATACAGTTGTGGTTAGATGCAGAGGTGGACTGTCTGGACATTCAAAGCACGTCTGTAAAGGTTAGGAGGACCCTTATGTGATGACAACCCGGAAGATTGACAATTTAACATCTAAATCCAATAATAGGCACAAGGGGTTAAATGTATCTTTTCATGAGTGGTGGTGGGGAGCTGTTGTATAAAGGAATCAGAGTAGACAAGACAAAAACAAAAGAAAATAATCTTCCCCTTTCTTTATGTCCTCCATGAGTTTTTTCTTCTCAGCCTAATTTTCAATGAGGCCTTATTTTATACACGTCATAATTTTTTTAAATTTTCTTCTAGATTCTTTTTAGGTTGTGTACAATTAAATACAGCACTTCATATGTGGCCAGTCTAGTGCAGAGCTCAATGAGATGATTATTCTAACATCTAAATGTTATAAACAAAGTGGAGTATTAGGAGACTGAGCTTTGAAATAAAATATAGATTGGGTTTGATTTTTATCACTTACAAATTGGGTGATTTGGGGTAAAATACACTAAGCCTCAATTTCTATATTTATAAAAGAAAAAGTAATATTGTATCATAAGACTGTTGCTGTGCAACACCAAAACTTAATGATTTAAAAAGACTACCGTGTACTAATGTTATTTCCCAGGAGACTACGCGAGGGTTGGCTGATCTTGGCTGGAGTCTCTTAGGTGTCTAAAGTCAGTGGGCTGGTTAGGGGCTGGTGCGGTCTGGAATGACTTCAGCTGTGATGACTTAAGTGGTCTCTCATCTTCTGGCAAGGCTACTCTGGGCTTGTTCATATGGAGATTAGCGAGGTTCCAAGAAAGGGCTGGTGAAAGCACTGGAGGGCTTGTGAGACTCAGTCTCAGAAGTAGCACAGCATCACTTCTGTTGCACTTTTTTTGGCCAAAGCAAATCCAATCCAGAGTCAAGGGATGAAAATTTCATCTCTTGATGGGGGTGGAAGTGATTAAAAAATCATGGTTCAGGGTGGCACCCATAGCTCAGTGGGTAGGGCGCTGGCCACATAGCACCAAGGCTGGTGGGTTCGAACCCAGCCTGAGCCAGCTAAACAATGACAACTGTAACAAAAAAAATAGCCAGGCATTGTGGCAGGTGCCTGTAGTCCCAGTTACTTGGGAGGTTGAGGCAAGGCAATCACTTAAGCCCAAGAGTTTGAGATTGCTGAGCTGGGATGCCACGGCACTCTATTCAGGGTGACAGCTTGAGACTCTGTCTAAAAAAAAATAAAAAATCACAATGCCATGGTCATAAATAAAGGACAGCCAGTGGAGCCAATAATGCTTCCAGTCTACCTCAAATCCCTAGCTCCATGAGTTTTAATGATGAGTAAATATTATATATAGTTACCTGGCACCCTGTAGGCAATCAATAAATCCAGTTCTTTTTCCTTCCATTCCTCTCCCTTACTTTATTCCTATTAATGAACTCTGAGTGTTTATTAGTTTTCTTAACTACTACATGACTATTATGGACCTGAAAGACATTCAAACTCTTCTGTTTTGGTATGAATCACTCTCTCCCATTCTATAGTCACGTAACATGTTGTATTTTCTGGACCTAACTTTAGGATCGAAAATTTACCTTGTAAAATTTACTAAGTGCATAATATTTGTCCATGTTGTGTCAGATAGTGTGATGGTTAGGGGCACCCACTCTGGAAACAGGCTGCCTGGGCTAAATCCTAGCTTTGCCGTCCACTAGGTCTCTGACGTTGGGTGAGTTACCCAACCCGTCTTCTGTAAAGAGAGAGTTATAGGAGGATCGTATCTCCTATGATTGTTACGAGAATTAAGTCATTTAATATTTTGGAGGTCCTTAGGTCCAGTAGTGTCTGGCATGTGGGAAATATAATATGAGTAGTTGTTAAATACATGAGTAATTTAAATCCCTTGAGTGTTTGGATTGTTCAGGAAATTTGTAATCCTTTCAGGTTGACCTCCACCATTTAATCCAAAGGATATTATGAGAAACCCCCAATGCTTTGCAGAAATGAATTTACATGGTATCAATAGCATTTTGGGGATCAACTTAGCAGTTCTATCAATAAAAGTAGTAGTTAGTTCGAGATCCCTTTATTCATAGCAAAATATTTGTTATTAATATTATTACATTATGAGAGAATTATAATTCTATGATGTCAAATTTCTCACAAAATATGTTTAAGAATTTTCTCTAGACATTTGTGAGGATAGGTTATACTTTAAGATATCTAATCATTTCCCTTCAGTTATTCTTTTTCTTCATGATTTTTTAAGTGATTGAGATATTTGGACAATTTATTTAAAAATAGCTTCAAAATTACTATGGTTAAACATATACATTATAAGAAATACAGATAATTATAAAGAGCAAAGAAAATGTTAAAAAATATCTCCCAGATTTCCATTCCAGCTTAAACTACTATTAACGTTGGCGCTTTTCTTTCGTTTTTTCCTTTTTCCTTTCTTTTTTTTTTTCTTTTTGCAGTTTTGGCCGGGGCCAGGCTTGACCCTGCCACCCCCAGTATGAGACTGGCGCCCTACTCCTTGAGCCACAGGCACTGCCCACCTTTTTCCTTTCTTTATGAAAGAATTCAATACCTCCTGTTTTATAGCTTGTTTTCACTTTCTGACCAGTTATTAATATATTTTTATGTTATTAAATATTATTCCACAATATCATTTTGATGGCTGTATATAGCTTTGTCGTATGGGTATAATATAAATAGTGATCTTCTATTTTGGAGCACTTATTTTCATTTTTTTATTATTATAAATATTTCATTTTGAACATTTTTATTGATAAAATTTGAGCACCATCTTTTTTTAATTCGGATATATAATTTGTTGGGCCTAAAGTATGGAACATCTGTAATTGTTTAATAAATTTGCCAAACTCTACCCTCTTGGAAACATAATTGTTGCTTTTGCTCTTACCTTTGTTTGTTCTGTATATTAGTATTTTTTTTATTTCCTTGCTTAGTTTTTATTTCTTTGCTTTTTTTTTTTTTTCAGACAGAGTCCCACTGTATGCCCTGAGCAGAGTGAAATGGAGTCATAACTCACTACAACCTCAGACTTGGGTTGGAAGCAGCCTCAGCATCTGGAAGCCACTGGCATTACAGGTACTCACGGTGGCACCCCACTGGGTTTTTCATTTTTTTTTAGGAGCTGGGGGTCTCACTTTCGCTCAGGTATATCTCAAACTCCTGAGCTTGAGCAATTCTCCCTCCTCAGACTCCCACGGTGCTGGGATTACAGGCGTGAGCCACCGTGCTCAGCTGTGTATTAGTATTTTAAAAACTTAGCACATTTGATAGGTATGATGTTATCCAATTGCTTTAATTTGCCTATATTTGCATAGCAATAAAGTTTAACTTCAAAAAAGTCCATATTGGCTCTTTTTATTTTTTCTTTCATGTATTTTCTGTTTATTTTCTTCACCTGCTTTTTTATGACTATGATTGTATGTTCTCTTATTTATTTATAAGAGCACTTTATATTTTAGTGTTATTGACGCATGGTCCTAAATTCTTTCCAGTTTGTTATTTACCTTTAATAATGATTTTTAAATATATGTGCAATTAAAAAAATTGTCTTTGGTGTCAAGCCAGATGCAAAATGATGAAAATACTTGCCTCGATTGTCTTCCAGTAATTTTGTATAATTACATAGTTAAACCTCCTAGAATTTGTTTGTGTGTATTACACAAGCCAGGATCCCACTTGATCGATTCCTATTCTGCACTGTTACTTTCCCATCAGGAGAGCAGACATGCGAGGCACGGCTTGGAACTGAACCCTGGGCTAGAAAGGCCATCGTTTTGACTAGTGTGGCATTAACTGTGTACTTATCAGCTCAGCCAGAGGAACATTGTGGTAGAATTTGTGCTTGCTCTGATCTCATCTCATTTTCTTTTACATTCTCATTATCATTGTTTTTTTTCAGTTAAGATAACCACTTCCTTCTCTTTGTTCTGGAAGATAGACTTTAGTAGGCCAACGAATGTTAGAAATCTACATCTAATTTTAAAAGTTTGGCAGGGCCCACAGGCATTACTTTGTTACAGAAAGGACTTATTTTAATATTTTTGTTATTTTAGATCAATAGCGATCGTAAATTGTGAGTTCCTTCCATGAAGTACGTCATTAGAAAGAGATTACCTTATCATTGAATTCCGAAAGCTCTAGAAATCTTTTTGTCTCCGAATAGGCAACATATCTGTAAACACTGTGAATAAGAAGCTGTTATGATGTGCTGGGGTCTACCACTGATTCCCGGTGTAAAATTGTTCAGGGCAAGGGAACTAATTCTTATTAAAAAGCAGAAAGCAGTCACTATACCCATGGGGGCCATGTCTGCTTTGTGTCTGAAGCCTGGTGGCAGGTGGAGCTGCAGTGAGATGGTGGCACAGCCCATGGGAGTGGGCCCAGGTCTGTGCTGGACATGGAGAGGACCCCAACCCGCTGCTGCTGAATTTCATGTCCATCAACCTGGATGAAGGGTGGGCACAGCAGTTCCTGGCAACTGTTTGCAGCAGCTGCCTGGGAAGGAAGGCTGCCATGGTGGACCCTTCACCACAAGAGGATCATGGTGCCCTATCTACCTGCTGAAGCCTGGCCAGGCACTGGCCACACAGAAAGAGGCAGCATTTGGATTTTTGCTTTTATGGTTCCCTTGGTCCAGCTGTCTCAAGCTGCCAGGGGCCCAGGGCTAAATCCATCTGGCCTCATTTCTGCTCACTGTACCCAGGTACCAGCCCCAAGGGCCTGGCCAGGAGGAACACCAGGATAATAAAGCCAGGAAACTACCCAAAATAAACAAACAAAAAGAAAAAGAAACCCTGCAGGGTACATACATTTCCATCATTAAATCTAAGCTGTGGGTCTACTGAGGTTACATATAGCTCCCTGATTTTCAGAGGAAACTGAAACTAAGTGATTATTCAGTTTGCCTAAAGCCACAGTAAGGCTCCTAATCCAATTCTTCCTAACACCAAAACACTTAGGCCACCCAGGATCATGGCTATCCCTATAATAGTTCACTCACCAAGTAAACTATTGGCTCAAGAATATACCCTCACTACAAAGATTAAGTAGAAAATCATTATGGCATTGGATAATAAACGTCTTCCTCCCCTGAGTTCCCAAGGTACCCAATGTTGGAACTGTTTTATTTTCCCTTCTTATGTGTCTAGTATATGATTGCCAGTAAGACCCAGGAATCTGACTGCTTTAGTCCTTCTTTCTTTTGCAGTCTCGGAATTCCTAATGAACATGATTGATACTGACCAGCCAAAGATTTATAGTCCTAGAAACATTGACATGAACACACATGCCACTCTAATGGGGAAAAAATAGATTTCACAAGAATTCATTGCCAGACATAATTCTTGGACAAGACAGTAATGAGGCAGTGTCTGGTTTTGTTTTTGAAAGGTCGGAAATAAATGATTCATAACCCAAACAGAAGTAGCATAGGTTTTGTCTTGAACATAATTACTAATGCATTAATTGCCAGGGTAACATGCTTTGAGAAACATGAAATGAAACCTTTCTTCCTACCTTAGTTTAGTTGAGTCGTCACTTGAATCCTTCTTGAGAATTTATAATCCAATCTATTTGTAAAATGGCTAGAGAAGGTACACTGCTCAAATTTGGAAAGTGTGGCGAAACAAATTCATCCAAAGTGCAGTCGGGAAGGGACCACTGTTCATGTATAGTTATATAGTTTTATCTCCATCAAGTTTAAATTTCAAGCTCAGGGTTAAAGATAGTAAAGTGCCAGCAAACTTTAGTATCTTTGGAAAAACTGTGTAAGAATTGAAATCTGAACCTTACAAACATTACTCCTTTCTTTATTGTTTTACTTAATCTGTTTTTCCTTCCTATGGAAACTAGCTTTTGTTTTGAAATATGACACAGCAATAAGTTGTTGCAATGGAGAACAAGAGGAAAGAGAGATGATTTTGTTGTTTATAAACAACATGAGTTTAAAGTACTTATTATTGTCAAACCAAGCTTTTTGTCTTACCTGTTTGGAAAAATAAACTTCTCTGTGCCACCATCTATTCCTGGATGCTGTTTTATGAAAGGTCAATTATTTTTTGAAGGTGATCGTGGTGGATGAGAATCTCATGCAAATGGCATATAGCATGAAATGAAACTCGCCATATATGCAAGGGTATGAAATAGTGTGAAAAATCTTGAATGCAGCATCAAGAGAGCTGAATACATGAGAAATGGTTGTGGGAATGTTGATTTCTGTAAGGAGTACAGGAAGCAGACTTGGGATAGAAAGGAGGGGCTTCACCAGCTTCCTAGTGGGACCAGGAAAGTCACACAGAAAGGATAGCTCTGGGTTAGTTGTGTAATACCCTCCCCTTGGGAAAGACCACTGCCTGGGGAGAAGTGAGTATGTGAATGACCCTCAGAATGTGGCCCTGAGACTGCTTTCCAGTTTGGGTGGGAAGTACACTTGATTGAGTGCACTCTAATTTCGGCCTAGAATCACCCTTGTTGTCCCTGTAAGGACTCTGAGGCCCAGTCAGGGAGCTGTCCTCTGCCGGTGCAGATGCATGGGACCAGAGATCCAAGTGGAATAGGTGGGCTTATTTTAGAAGGGACACGTCTACTTTAGTAAAAGAGGGAAAGAAGGTAGAAAGCACAGGCACACAAGAAAGTAGATGTACAGATTTGGTGGTGAGAAGATAAGCAATCTCTATTTAAATTGCTTCTAATTTCTTAAAAGAATATTAGCTGAAGGGCTGAGATGAGACAGGGATGTTTGGGGAAAGAGGAGAAAGAATGAGATAGCTGTCTATGAGTGTTGGAAAGCAGACACACGGAGAAGTGTAAATAGAGCTGTTAGTGTCAGGTAACCATTCGCAACTCTGAATCATGAATTTATGGTAGAAGTAATTGGTGGCATTACATGGTTTTCTTCAATAAAATTCAGTTACAGGAATTGAGTTTGATCAGGTTTGGAGTTTTTCCAGGAAAGCAGGAAGGAGGGAGAGACAGGGACATTAATTAAAGGGGTTTGCTTGTGAGTGGCTGTTTGGGTACAGAGGGCAGTGAAGACACTGAGGTGTGGACTGGGGAGGATGTCCCTGTCAGTGGAGAGGTGGCCAAGAGGTTGACATATGTGATCTACAGCGGGGAGGGGCACGAGTAGATTGCATTCTGGTGGTTTAATCTTCCAAGGAGTTGGAGATTCTAAAGAAGGAAAGGTCAATGAAAGCTTTGAAAACAGAACTAGGATGGAGGAGGACACCAACCAGCCTCTATGTTCACGGGCTACAAAGGAGAGAAAAAAAAAGCAAACTTCGCTTGTGTTCTTAGGACAGGGAAAGTTTCAAATAAGGTATAGAAACCATATATGAGGGTTGGGAAGGAGGGGAGTGTAAACAGAGGATATAGGATCCAGATTGGAGGGAGATGAACAGATGAATGACAGGGGCTTCCAGGAGCGATGAGTTAAAAGGGATAGAAAGCACGAAAGCTTCATCTTCTTGATGGAGTTGATGGAGGGCACGGGAGTTCAGGTCTTAGTCTTCTTTTTTTTTTTTTTTTAAGCCAGAGTCTCATTCTGTCACCCTGGGTAGAGTGTCATGGCATCACTGTAGCTCTCAACAACTTCTAACTCTTGGGCTCAAGAGTGCCTCTTGCCTCAGCCTCCGAAGTAGTTGGGACTACTGGTGTCCACCACAGCACCCAAGCTGGTCTCGAACTCCCAGGCTCAGGTGATCCATCTGTCTCGGCCTCCATAATGCTAGAATCACACACATGAATCACCATGCCCAGGCAGGTCTCAATCTTAAAATATAACTAAAAAGAATGCAGACAAAAGACACTATATACTGGTTTCCTTAGGGTGTCTGGCCCTTGGGAGGGATTCGTATTGTCACTTACTAGCTGTGTGTTCTTGAGAAAATTCTTGTCTTGCTCTCCCTTTTCTCACGTATAAAGGGAGTCACTTCCGGTACTCCTGCACTGCTTACGTTCTCTGAAATGGTGCCTACCTCCTTGCCAGGCTATTGAAATCCTAGACATTCTTTCAAGAGTCTTCTCAGCAGCTACCTGTCATTAGGCTACTCGCAGTTCAATCACTCATTCCAACCGGACATGACCTTTCTCTTCTCAGGATCACTGTCACTTGATGATGACACCCTGGTGGCAGATTTTAACATCTTCCAAGAAACACAGTCATTGGTGTTTATCTCTTTTCTTGTCAAGTACTCCACGAGACTAGGAAATGTGACACATTCTTTTTGCTCATGGTAGGTACTAGATAAGTGACCTTCAAAGGAACTGGTAAAGCAAACTTCTAGAGGACAAAGTAAGAAAGAAGTAATGGAGACCATTAGAAAGAAAAAGTCAACAATATCTTGTAATGTACTTCAAATGTACACAGGACGATTAGGTAAGTGGAAAATGTAATTTTTCTTAGTTGTTTGCCTGGCTCTTGCTATAAACTTGAAACAGTTGCAGATATAATAAAGCGATTATATTGGCTTGATTGCTCCATGCAAAAGAGAAAACCAAGGAAATAATATAATTGTTAGTCTTTAGGAAAACTAAACTGCAAATGTAGAATGTGCACTAAATAATTGAGGGATGAAGAATTTCTCTAGGCTAATGATTGTCTAAAACATGCATTTCTATTGTATTAGTTATTGGGCTGTGGAAATTGCATGGCATGGCTTGGAATGTGAATTGCTCTGTTAAGTGGAGAGTATTTTTTGTGGCTGCTTATTTTTGAATCAAACATTGAGCCGCATGATCTGACACAAAAGAATGTATTTATTGGGGTCAATGGGACAGAATGGTAGAAATTGGAGCAGTGTAGGAAAATTCCAGAAGTTTATGTTATGTAACGATAGCCTTTCTAGTGTCACTACTGTCACCACTGCCACCACCTTTAAAAATAGGAGTAAAAACTTTTGGAGTCCTTACTCTGTGTCAGTGTCTGTTCTATAGGCTATGTATTATATTGGTAGGCGTTCAGAGCCAGTGGGAAATGTATACAGAGGGTGCCAATATATACATTTTAAGCAAGGAAAAAACTCAATACTTACTGGTAACATTTGTTACCTTATATATTGTATCTTATATTTCTTGTAATTGCAGAAGTCAAATGTGACTTGAGTATTACCATTTTAACACAGTTTTTTTCTTATCTTAAAGTATGTATACATTCTGGGGGCACCCTCTGTATTATGAGATTGACTGCAGGATTGGCTTATGTGATGTGGAGGGGTTCATAGGCTAGGCTTTTAGAAAGGTCAGGTTAGAACTCTTCGGCATGAGCTGAAGCTGTTATCCAAAGGCAGAATTTCTCTTTCCTCTGGAGCCTTAACTTGGCTTTTAAGGTTTTTCAACTTATTGAACCAGACCCACCCAGATTATTGAGGGTGATCCCTTACTTACAGTCAGCTGGTTACAGACTTTAATCACATCTATAAAATATCTTCACAGGAATACTGAGATTAATGTTTGATTGAACACCTAGGGACTATTGACTTGCCCAATAGTCAACAGAAATTGACACATAAAACATGCATCATCTCTTTTAACTCTCAAAACAATCCCTGCGAAGTAATTCACATGAATAAGAAATGTCAGAGCAGGGTTTAGAACCCAGGTGGTCTAGTGTGGAGCCCAGGGTCTGTGCACCACGCTGGAGCATACTGCAGAGGAGAAGTTAAAGCCTGTGAAATACCTCTTGGGACAGACTCCTGGTATTTCCTAGAGAGCAATCAGCCCTTTATAACCGGGATTAGTGACTGTTCTCAGGCTGTCATATGGAGGCTATTATAGGTATAGCACTCAAGCTGTTGTGGTAAAAAGAACTTAAAACCATTAGTCTCCTGAAAAATTGCTTAGTCTCCTTAATTTCATTCCAAAGGAATAAGGAAAACATAGCAGTTTGTCTTTGTCACCCTGTTCACCTCTCTCTCTCATCCCTGTACTAGGACTACAAATATGAAAATTGGTATAGGGACAAGCCTTAAGCTTAAATTAATGCTTAGGTGGTGACCATGGAGGATTTATTTTAATCAAATGAAGCTCTTCTTCACTTTAGTAGGAACAAGCAGACCATATGGTGGAAAGAATGAGGTGGAATTGGAAACAGAGCTGTGACAGGAAAAGGTGACATAGTCACTAGAGCTGGGGGTGAGCGAGGGTGGGGTGTGGCTGTGCATGCGTCCACTTCCGTCCGACCGTGTCTGGGTCCTTGGGCATTGGTGTCAGGTGTGAAGACCCAGATGTGAGGTCCGTGTTCCCTGCTAGTACTGAAGAATACTGGGACTAAGTTGATGGAATAAATGACCAGGACAAACAGCTATGAGCAAGGCAGATGACAAGGGGCATTAGCATGGAATACAGAAGGGTGGTGTCCAGTCACAAAGCCGGCTGTAGAGCAACAACTAAAGTTTATTTGGGGCCTTGGTGAAGTCGGGCTGAGACTCAACAGACATGGGCCCGGAAGAGCAAGAGTGCTGATCTCATAAAGGTTTTAGGTAGAGTAGGGGGGAAGGGTGTTACTCTGATGTGCTAGCGACGGTTGTCAGGTACAGTTCCAGCTGGCTTCCCACTTAGACCGTTCTGTTCATTTTTCTTCTCCTGGAGCCACTGAGTCAGCCAGTTCCTTATTCCTCCTGCCTGGGTCCCAGAAGGTGGGGGATAGTTTCAGCAGAGGTCACTGGACAGCCAAGACGGACTGCCTTACGGTTCAGAATGGAGTGGTCTATGCTTGCTGTTTTTGGAGTTCCTCCAGCTAACCTATCAAGTACATTCTCAAAGTCAGTAGAAAGTGGACTGCTCCAAAGAGGAACAGCAGGCCCCCAGGGTCAGAGTCTTTGTCTTTTTGTGCTAATCCCTAATAATATGCTAAGCTAGGGGTAGAATATTCATAATTTTTCTTGGAAAAAGATGGAGAATTCTGGGAATGGCAAATCCTCCCCCTTTCTATCCTCTTAAGGCAATTTCCAAGGGTTGCCGTGGTATTCGTAAGCTGTCATAGTGCTCGTGGGTATGATTTTTCCTATGTTAATGTGAGCAGGTCACTTGAGGACACTGTCACCTTGTTTGTACACATGCTCCTCTGTTGTGGCCTTGATCATGTCTCCACTTTGTGGTTTCTCTACCTCTTCTGTGCTGGTCAGTCCTTGGATACCCCTTATCATAGATCAAACATCTGATCATTCTTTGAAAGCCCCCTTGACATGTCATCTGTTCCTTTTTGAAAGCCCCCCTTTGGTCAGTTGGTTCCTCGTATCATAGGCAAATCATCCCTAGGGCCCTCTGCTCTTCTCCCTCCTTATCCCTACCTAACGAGGGGGGAGGTTGGGATGGTCTGTGGCAGGATAGACCCTAGGAAAACCAGAAGTAGGTGGCTCCCGGCCCAGGGTCAAGTTGAGCCTGGGATCTGTCATCTCTGGGCCTTCCTTGGTGACCACATAGTTTCTTCCAGAACCACTACAATTTGCCATCAACACTTTCTCCTTCAGGGCCTCGGTTAAATACACTGATGACAATGACAATAAAAACACAAACTCTTCGCTCCTCGTGGGTGACAGCCTCCACATCCCTTACTTTCACCGCAAGCTGTCTTGGGCACTGCTCTCGTGAAAGGAAGGATTTCTAGGGTAGGCTGGTCCCCACTGGATCCCAATCTCTGGAATCCGTAATCATTACCATATATGGAAGGGTCGTTGCAGATATGATTGTGTAAAAGATTTTGAGAGGGAGAGAATATTCTGGATTATGTGGGTGGGCCCTGAACCCAACCACAGGCGAGAGTAGCAAAGGAGATTTGATGCAAAAAGAAGAAGAGAAGGCAGTGTGAACAGGAGGCAGAGACTGGCTTGCAGTCACAAGCCAAGGAACGCTGGCAGCTACCAGAAGTTAGAAGAGGCAAGAACAGATTCTCTCCTAGAGCCTCTGGGGTGCTCTCAGGGAGATTTCTGTCAGTGACACTGATTTTGGACTTCTGGCCTCCAGATCTGTGAGAGAATACTTTTCTGCTGTTTTTAAACCACCACATTTCTAGTAATTTATCACAACAGCACAGAAACCTAATACAGCTTCCTTCAAATGGCTCCTAGTATCTTGTCATCTCCATTAAGTCCTTCCTGAAAAACTAAAGGACTCCCTAGTAGCAGTCCCCATCTCATCCAGGGCTCTGTGTCACTCAGTCGACTTTCCACAGAAAATCCTAATGTTCGTTGGTTTGATGCAGTGACTACCTATTTCTCTCTTGGTTTGTTATAAGCTAAAAAGTTGAGGGAATTATTCTCTCATAGCCAATATAGTGTCGGACAGATGCTGTCTCAGGGATAAGAAACATATAGAAGACTTTAAAAGGAATATCACAAGTTCAAGAACAATCTCTCCTCTTTCATTAACCATGGACTTGGGGTCAGAGGGCCTGGCCTGACTACTTGATAAAGTAATTTACAGCAGGAAATAGAGGACTAAGCAAGGCTGTGTTTACACAGGGAGGAGAAAAGAGGAGTAATATATTCTACTGATTCTCATTCTATGAAGTTTGGAGTTTTCTGATTATCATTGCAGTATTTCTTGCAAATAAATGCATTTTAGCTTTTCATTACAACACCCAGCATTCGCTTTGATCTGTTTAACTATTACATTTATCTTAAATACTTACACATGTTTTAGGATATGTACAGATCTTCATAACGGCTACTTTGCACACTAAACACTTGGTAAGTCTTAATTCCCAGGAAAGATAGGCATATTGGAATTTTTAATTTAGAAAGTAATTATATCATTTTTTTGTTTAAATGTTTTAATTGGTGAAATTTATACTCATTTAGCTTTTTTGTACTTCTAAATTAAAGAATTTAGGAGAGAAGGGAGAGCCAAAGAATATATGTTTAGTACGTAACACAATGTTATAGATTGTTTCATTTTAATAGCAGCATTGAGAGTTTATAGTAGCAAATAAGTCATGTATTATTTTTCTCAACTCTGGATTTGAGATAAGGTTTGGCCATATCTATCCATCTGTTCTAATGCTTGGCATGAATTCTAAGGCTCCCAGGAAGACAGTCATTGGCTTATTGAACATTTAGAGTGGATGTACTGCGTGCACATAAAGTCTTATGTCAAGGAACATTCACTGTAACACAGTATAGCAAAAGCTAGGAAACAGCTTGGGTGTTCATTAATGGGGATATAGTTAAACATGCTATAAATCCACACAATGGAATATTTCACATCCATTAAAAATGCCGTGTCTATACTGACATGAAATGGCCTCCAAGAACACATTTTTTCCAAGAACACATTTTTAGGGGAGAAATAAAAAATGAAGAATAGTAAATACAGAAGACTACCATTTGTGATTTTAATATAAAACATTCATTTTATTTTTGAAATAATTTTATACTTACGAACAGTTACAAAAATGGTAGAAAGTAACTGCAGTATAATCATCAAAATTAGAAAACTAACACTGATGCAACAGTGTTAACTAATCTACAGACATTTTTCAAATGTTTTTTAGTTACCCCACTAATGACTAGTAGCATGTTCTAATCTGGTACATTTCCTTATCTTTCTTTGCCTTTCATACCCTTGACATGTTTGAAGGTCATTTACCAGGTATTTTGTAAAATGCCCTCAGTCGGGACTGTCTGATGTTTCCTTATGATTGGATATAGATTATGACTTTTTGGCAAGAATAACACAGAAGGGATGTCATGCCTTTCATTGAGTGTGTCAGGAGGCCCTTGATGGTGTTATGTCTTATTACTGGAGATGTTAATGTGATCACTTGGTTAAGGTGATCACATTATTTGCCAGGGTTCTCCGTTGCCAAGTTAATGCATTTTCCTCTTGTAATCCATAAGGGTTATAGTAGTCATCGTGGGCTTCTGTATCAAAGAAGCCATACCATAGACTAAATGGCATAAGTAACTGAAATATATTTTGTCGTAATTCTGGAAGCTGGAAGTCCAAGATTGAGATCTCACAGGGTATAGCAGGATTTGGTTTCTGGTGAGGGCTCCCTTCTGGCTTGCAGAAAGCTGCCTTCTTGTGCCCTCCCATGGCAGAGCGAGAGTGGGAAACCAAGATCTCGGTTGTCTCTCCTCATCAGAGCACTGATCTCATCAGGAGGGCCTCACCTTCATAAGCTCCTCTGAATTCAATTACCTCCCAAGGCCTCCTCTCCAGATCCTATCACATTTGGGGGGTTAGAGCCTCAACATAGAAATTTTGGAGGTACACAATTCAGTCCATAGCAAATGTCTTGAGGGGAGTTAATTTGAGAATATGTAAATATCCTGTTGCTTCATCATCTTGCTTTCTTATCCACGAATTTGAGCATCCATTGATGATTTTTGCCTGCAACAATTATTATGTGGTATTTCCATCTGTGTTTTTAAAAGTGATAAACACATTTATGCTCATATCTGCAAAGAACATCTCAAGAATGGTACAAAGAAACTGGGAAAAGTGATTTCTGGGGAAGGGAGGTGGTGAAGAGGGTAACTAGACTGAGAAGGAAGACTTTTCACCATGTAACCCTTTTTATGTTGTGCGAATTTGCTGGGCTCATAGCTCATGATTTGGTGAGGGGTAGAGATGGGATGAAATCTGTAGATTTAAAAGTAATCTTTCTGAGTAATACAAGAAAATCTTTTGTAATGAAATTAATAAATTTATAGTAAAAAAGTACTTATTGGTTGAGAAGGAAAGCTAAATTGTACTTAGCAAAAAGGACTTTGCTGTTCTTTAAACATGAGTCAGGGACGATTTCATGATAATACCTGAAAGAACAACTATTTGCGTTGTGATGTGGAAGTGTAGCTAGCTGGTTAATTTTATCTTTAAAATGTTAAGGGATTAAAATTTTACTAGTTGATGTTTTTCAACAGGATCTGCATTTTATAATCTGTCTTTCGACATAATCTGTCCAGACGTCACTTTGGATAAGCCTAGGACTCCAGGGAGAGAATTTGGGTCCCAGGACTTTTGCTCCCATGAGGCTTTGCATCCCTAGAAAATTTAGAGCAGAATGGACAAGTGGGAGGAAGAAGGCCCCAAATTCCACCTGGTAGCATCTGAGGCCCACATGCAAATGAAGAGCCATAGACCCTTCATGGTTATTAAATTTGACGTTCTTAACTCAGTCCCTGAAAACCCTAGTCCCATTCCCATGCTTTCTATAGAAAATTAACTTTCCTAAACAATCACCAAAATATGAGGGTATTGACCTCATAGTAAATTCTTCTTTTCCTAATTTAAAATTTTATTGCTATCTGAACAGATTTCAGGGAAGTTTGAGAGGGCATATGTAAAGTCCCTCTTGAGAGGGCATTTTTGTTTTACAGGACAGTTATAAAATATTAACTATGAACTCGCTATGATAATAAATAGAATTCTTCTCCAGAAGAAAAAGTATAATATGTTTCTATCCGCTTTTTTAGAGAGTGATGGGATATGTGTTTCTATCCGTTTTTTTTTTAAAGACTTTTCCTTCCAAACACTTACTAAACAAAGAAGTAATCGGTTCTTATTTCATATAAGAGGACAAAAATGCAATCCTACTGATATGTCAGAGGGAGAAGTGTTCTGACACTGCATCACTTTTATCGTGATGAATACATGGTAAGAAAGAGTCACTACATTTAAGCCTAAGTGTTAGGTGTAGAGGTTTTAAACATTATTTTGCAACCATAAGATAAGAATCTCAAGAAAGAAACAATAATATAAAACATCCTCCCATAATTTGTTTGTTTTGAATTGTTAGCTAATGATGCCATAATTTCTGGCTTAACTTCTTTTTGAAATCTGCTTTATGTATTTTGATGTTTTAATTTCATGTGTAATGGGGAGACCTGGTTTTTTTTGGGTTTTTTTGCAGTTTTTGGCCGGGGCTGGGTTTGAACCTGCTACCTCTGGCATACGGGGCCAGTGCTTTACTCTTTGAGCCACAGGCACTGCCCAATTTCATGTGTAATGAAAAAGGGAAGATTTTAAGAATAAAAATTAATATTGCTATTTCAAATAAAAAGAGCCCTTATTAAAATTTAAAATATTGATTCACCAAAAAGCACCTTTTATTAAAGAGAAATATATGCTCAAAGTCAGAATATGGCTAATAGAATATTTCCTACTATAAACCTACTGACACCTGGAAATTAATTAATTGTGATTAGTGGACATGACATTCAGAAAGTCTTGGTCCCTAATATGGGACAACACCATGTTCACTGTATTACAAAGACACTGTTTGGTTTTTATCATTATAGTTGTCAAGCAGTCTCAAACGCAAAATTAACATTATCAATTTTGTACTTTTATTTTATTTTATTTTATTTTGTTTTTAGAGACAGTCTCACTTTGTTGCCATGGGTAGAGTGCCATGGTGTCACAGCTCACAGCAACCTCTAGCTCTTGGGCTTAGGTGATTCTTTTGCGTCAGCCTCCCGAGTAGTTGGGACTATACGTGTCCAGCACAACGCCGGGCTATTTTTTTTGTTACAGTTTGGCTGGGGTTGAGTTCAAACCCGCCATCATCAGTATATGGGGCAGGCGCCCTATCCACTGAGCCACAGGCACTGCCCTGTACATTATTTTATTAAAATATGTTGTTCTATGTGAATGATTTTGAAGATGAATGTAGTTTACCACTTTAGGCAATAATACAAGCTTTTTGATGTTAGGAAAAGTATTTTCTAGTGTAATTACTACAATATTAGGCACAGATCCTTAAAATACACCTTTTGACACTTGGACACACTTTTTTTTTTAAAATAATTTTATTCAATCATAATTGTGTACATTGGTGCAATCATAGGGCAGAATGTGCTTCATATACAATCAGAAACATTTTGATCGTACTGTGAGAGATAGCCCTCATAGCATTTTCTTAATCACTAT
>CAUYRH010113880.1:0-10243 GCA_963574655.1 Perodicticus potto | reverse complement strand
TGTTTTGTTTTTTTTTTTTTTTTAGAGACAGAGTCTCACTTTGTAGCCCTTGGTAGAGTGCTGTGCCATCACAGCTCACAGCAACCTACTGCTCTTGGGCTTAAGAGATTCTCCTGCCTCAGCCTCCTGAGTAGCTGGGACTACAGGTGCCCGCCACAATGCCTGGCTATTTTTTATTGCAATTTGGTCAGGGCTGGGTTTGAACCCGCCACCCTCGGTATATGGGGCCAGCGCCCTACTCACTGAGCCACAGGCGCTGCCCTCTTATTCTTTTTTTTTTTTTTTGATCAACATAATTTAAGTGTGTTGCAGAAGTTTAACTGTAAGTTCAAGCGTGCTGTGAGATAAAAAAGGTTGAAAAACACTGGTTTAGAGACACGTGACACTGACATACGACACACTGCCTACAGCTCACTTCAAAATACTATGACCAATTAGAATATAGCTGAAACAGGACGGGCCATGCGTCACGTTACTGTAGGAGGTCAGGCCCATGGGGATTATTCTGTGTTATTCTCTTTTTCTGTATGTCTAAGATTTGCATTAATAAAAAAGTTAAACCAGAAACAGGCCTTGCCTAGCATAAATGGAAAAGTATGAGCCTTCACAGGGATCAATCAATTAAGGCCAGGGATTGATACTAAACACGTGTAGGAATAAGAACCAAAGTTAGTTTTTTCCTTTTTAGTTTTTTATAGGATTTTTTTTTTTTGAGACAAGAGTTTTACTTGTTCATCCTCGGTAGAGTGCCATGGTGTCTTAGCTCACAGCAACCTCAAACTCTTGGGCTCAAGCGATTCTCTTGCCTCAGCCTCCCAAGTAGCTGGGACTACAGGTGCCTGCCTCAACGCCCGGTTATTTTTCAGAGACAAGGTCTCACTTTGACTCAGGCTGGTCTCGAACTCCTGAGCTCAGGCAATCCACCTGCCTCAGCCTCCTAAGTGCTGGGACTACAGGCATGAGCCACCAAGCCTGGCTCCTTTTTAGTATTATAAAGACTTGGAACCAAGCTGGACAAGGTGACTCACATCTGTAATCTCAGCACTCTGGGAGGCCAGGACAGGTGTAATGCTCGAGCTCAGGAGTTTAAAGCCACCCTGAGCAAGAGCAAGACTCCATCTCCACTAAAAACAGAAAGACTAGCTGGGCGTGTGGCAGCTACCTGTAGTCCCAGTACTCTGGAGGCTGAGGCAAAAGGACTGCTTTGAGCCCAGGAATTTGAGGTTTCTCTGGGATATAATGCCACAGCACTCTGTCCGGGGCAACAGAGTAAGACTATGTCCAAAAAAAAAAAGAAAAAAAAAAAAGACTTGGAACCAGACAACACTGGCCAGTCCCACAGGGAAATGACCTAAGAGGGATGTGGGAACAGATCTGAGGTTTGGGCTGGAGCAGGCTGGATGATCTGGCAGGCCCTCCTCTCCTTGCCCTGCCCTAGTAGAACGGAGATCATCTGCTCTCCTTCGTTAAGTACCCTACAGCTTTGCCATAAACGTGACCACGGAGGCTCGGTGAGTGAGTTGGCTTTGCTTTCTGTTGCTGGCATTATTTTTTTTAAAGGGGAGATGGTAGTGGTTTGAGTCACAAAATGCCTTCTAACATGCAGAAGGCACTAGATGGTAAACTAAGACTTCCCACCAGCCTGGAGCCACTGCAGATAGGGAGGCTTTTATTATCCACACTCCTCCACTGACAGCGGCCCAAAGAAGCGAAAGACTTTCCCAAGCACAGAGCCGGAAACTGGCTCTTCCGCCACTTTCTCAGAGAGCATCCCCCCTAAGTTATACCGTGCACCAGGCTCCCGTGGGAACAAGAGAACAGAAACATCTTTTTACCTGAGCCCACTTTTTGTTCCGACTTTGCATCTGAACTGTGGCAATGGAAGCAAACAGCTCTTCGGCAGGCAGGTCCTCGGGCAGCCTGGTCAGGAACTGGGCCATGTGGATGAAGTCCATCTTGGTCAGGATGTCCTCAAACAGCCTCAGGATGCCCAAAGCCGTGCGGAACAAGAACTCTTCCCCATCTCGGCAGAACACATCCCAGATACGACAGGCCAGATCCAGGGGCAGAGATTTACTATATAAGGTAAAAATCCTGGGGGGAAAGTTGAAAATTTTCAGATTTTGGATGGTCTAAGAATACAAAAATAACCCTCTGAATTCCAGTCTGACTCCACGCAAAGCACTCGCAGATCAGTCCCTTTCATATGGTCTGTGGCTGCAGGGCAGGGGAAGGGGGACACCAGGCCTGCACTCATCATGAAGGGCAGTTTCACAACTTTACAGAAGACGGCCTTACGCCTCTAGCACAGAACCTCAAACACCATACAAGCTCCACATTACTGATACTGACCGCTCCTGCTCGAAACAAAGACTGAGCACCTGCTATGTGCTTATTCCGTGGTGGGTGGGTCTCCTCTTAGTAATACCGTGTCCAGTGCCTACCATACAGCGAGCACACAGCATGTGCTCTCAGCGCAGCTGCCCATCTCCATAGGTGTTTCCTCACCCTGACCTGGCTCCACACGCCCCCCTTACCCTGGGGCTCACACGAGCACCCCACTCCCTGCAGTGTTCCCCGGGAAGACTCATCAAGTCACTCCACTCCTCAGCATCTACTAGAGCATATCTGGTGAGCTTTGCTGAACAAATAAATGAGCTGACAAACTCCCGATCTGGTTTGGGACTTCACAGATGTTAGGGGTTCTCAGCATCTTTTCATCACTAGCAACATTCATTTAAGTGGTAATTCCCAATTAGGTGAGGGATATTCTCTATCCCTTCTGGAAAACTCCTCTTTCACAGACTTGGTGTCTCCTGTGCTGGCCCATGAAGCACCTGAGGTGCAGGACTCGGTCTACAGGGCCGGCTGGAGCACGAGGTGATGCCACTCAACCTCCCCAGCGTGACTCTGACTTTCCTACAATCAACCCCCACCCCAGAAAAAATTACACTGTACTGGGAATCTGCTCACCAGGCTCAGGGGCGTGGTCTTTCTGTATGCAGCAGATTTCAGAATAAAGTTGATTCCCAACTCTTCCCTGACAGGGCATTCTGCCCTAGAAGAAGCCTTTTCTCCAGGACACAGAGGAACACTATGCAGGTTAAGGACGTCTTCAGCATAGCTGCCAAGTACGACCAGTCACATCTTAGGCTATCTCTCCTCAGCACCTCAGAGCTCTAAAATATTCTAGGAAAGCACGACAATTTTTTGTTTTGCAGACAGTATCTCACTCTGTCGTCGTGGTAGAGAGCCGTGATGTCATCGCTCACAACAACCTCAAACTCCTGGGCTCAAGAGGTCCTCTCAGGTTCCCAAGGAGCTGGGACTACAGGCGCCTGCCATAACACTTGCTAGTTTTTTCTATTAGTAGAGAAGGGGTCTTGCGCTTGTTTAGGCTGGTCTCAAACTCCTGAGCTCAAGCCATCTTACCGGCCTTAGGCTCCCAGAGTGCTAGGATCACAGGCATGAGCCACTGTACCCAGCCAAAAACATAACACTTTAGATTTCATTCAACTCAGATGACTGAATAGAGAGACAGATGCCACAAAAACCTTTATATGATAAGAACAATAAAAGGAGAGGGTCTGCTGTGTACTCTACAAGGTCTCAGGAGCACGCCGTCATCTGGCAGTCTGAGCCCCTGGGAGAGGGATGGAGCCGCAGCACTACACATCAAACAGACCCAGGTCTGTTATCACCCACAGGAGTGATAGAGCCAGACCTTTACCCTGACGCCAATGTCTGGCTCTGTGCCACTGCTCTTCAGACTATAAGGCAACACAGTGCCACAGCCTTGGTCGGAAATTTTATTTTTAAAAGTCACAAGCCTCTAGCCTGAGCTTCTTACTATCTTAAAAACAGAAAACAATTTCATCATTTGGTCTAGAAAATATAGTTAAAGATGAAAGAGATCTTTTGTTTCTATTCTCAATGTCAGTAATATTCTCAACCGTATCCAGAATGTGCTTATGGGAAAGGGATGGGTGTGGTGCCTCACACCTGTAATTCCAGCACTTTGGAAAGCCAAGGTGGGAAAGTCACTTGAGGTCAGGAGTTTGAGACCAGCCTGGGCAACATAGTGAGTCCTCATCTCTGTAAAAAACAACTAGCTGGCTGTGGTGGTGTACACTTGTAGTTCCAGTTACTGAAGAGGCTGGTGCAGAAGGATCACTTGGGTCCAGCAGGTCAAGCCTGGAGTGATCTCTGACTGCACCACTGCACTCCAGCCTGGGTAACAGAGCAAGACCCTTTTCCTAAGAATAAAATAATTTAAAAATTTTAAAAATGAAAAGAACTGATCTAATCTGCACTGTGATCTCTCGCTTGCCAGTTCATTGAGGAAGCTCACACTCTGTCATCTTATCAACAGACTCAAAAAAAATAAGATGGGGCTCGGCGCCTGTGGCTAAAGAGGCTAAGGCACCAGCCACAATCACTTAAGCTGGCGGGTTCGAATCCAGCCCAGGCTGCCAAACAATGACGGCTGCAACCAAAAAACAGCTGAGCGTTGTGGTAGGCGCCTGTAGTCCCAGCTACTTGGGAGGCGGAGGCAGGAGAATTACTTGAGCCCAGGAGTTAGAGGTTGCTGTGAGCTGTGATGCCACAGCACTCTACTCAGAGTGACAGCTTGAGGCTCTGTCTCAAAAAAATAAATAAATAAGTAAATAAATAAATAAATGAGATGGGAAAACAAAATAACTATAGGCAGAGAAGACAAGGGATTTTCTATAACTTAATATTTTGCCCTCCAAAACCCACACAAAATAAACTTTTTTTAACCTAATATTCTTGAATTCAGATTTGTATGGTTGCTCTCCAAACACTACTTTAGACAGGTGTTGAACTTTATAATAAAATTAAGCTGCCATCTGAATGATCTAGAATGCTGTACACAACGGCCACAATGCCTGCCTGCTCAGTCCCCTCTCCCCATGAGGTAACTGGCTGAGACCTCTGCTCCGTGGACACTAAGCAGTTCAGCCTTTTCATCACAAATCCCTCTGAGACCTACAATATGCTAATGATTGTTGTTTGGTGATGAGGACATAGAACATAAAACAGAACATACAATATTCCCTGTCCTTGGCCATGAAACGGACAAATAAACTAAGTGAATGGGGAGTGCCAGGAGGGTGCGTGCTTGCAGAGAGTGCGCGTACAGCTGTACACACATACACACACTTCCAGGCAGGGTGGCCGAGAAGAGCACATCGCTGAAAAGCGATACTTCTGTAAGCCCCCAAGAGGAAGCAGCAAGCCAGGAGACTGTGTCTCGAAGCACGCAAACAGGAGACAGTATCAGCACATTTAAGGAAGAGCAAGGTGGCCAGTCAGCTAGGGTAAAAATAGCAAAGAGAGAATGAATAAAAGATGAGCAAGGGAGGGCAGTGCCTGTGGCCCAGTAGGCGCCAGCCCCATATACCAGCCCTGGCCAAACTGCAACAAAAAAACAGCTGGGCATTGTGGTGGGCGCCTGAGGTCCCAGCTACTTGGGAGGCTGAGGCAAGACAATCGCCTAAGCCCAGGAGTTGGGGGTTGCTGTGAGCTGTGATGGCACAGCACTCTACCCAGGGTGACAGAATAAGACTTTATCTCTGAAAAAAAAAAAAAAAAGATGCCCAAGGGAGAGCCAAGCCCAAGATGATGGGGGCCCTCCAGCTAGTATGAGGTCCTTAGGTTTTATTCTGAATGAAATGGGAAACCAGTGGAGTGTCTGAGGAAAGGACCATGATGAGAGGAGCCTGCAGCAAGGAGACCAGCCTGCGGCGGTCACAAGGATCCAGGCCAGGGTGGAGCACAGCAGAGCAGTGGACACAGCCAGAGTGTGTCAGAATTGGACAGGTTTGGAATGCATTTAGCTCCCGGGAGAGAGAATCAGGGAGCCAAAGGTGCTGGATCTTTGGCTGGGGAACTGACAGGATGAGAGGTCACACGAGGATGTGGAACCTTGGATCTGGACAGGAAGTTAAGCATTGAGTTTTGAGATATGTCCAGTTTGAGAGTCAGACATTCATGTGGATAATTGATGTGGAATTCAGGGGAGGGCTCTGGGTCAGCCAGTAACACACATGTGGGGAAGGCTGTGTATGCACAGAACCACATCAACACAGGACTGCAGGGGTCAGAGTGAGGACTGTCAGATGCTGCTGAAATAGCAACTGACAAGTGATCACCTCATGTGGATTTCACATAGAAAAGTGCAACTTTATATATTATAATGGAATTATTACGGCCTTGAATGCTTGTGTATCATCAAGAAAATGAGCCTTTTTTTCCTTTGGAGACAAAGTCTTAGTTTGTCATCCTCGGTAGAATGCTATGGCATCGTAGCTCACAGCAACCTCAAACTCTTGGGTTCAAGAGATTCTCTTGCCTCAGCCTCGCCTGGGACTACTGGCACCTGCCACAACGCCCAGCTATTTTTTAGAGACAAGATCTTGCACCTGTGAGCTCAGGCAATCCACCCGCCTCGGCCTCCCAGCGTGATAGGATTACAGGTGTGAGGCACTGCACCCGGCTGAAAATGAGCCTCTTCAAGGAAAAAAGTTCTCAGCTTTCACTTGGCAAATGTCTCTTCAGCCAGGTCTCACCCTAGACAATCACTGTCTGACAGGCTATTCCTAGCCCTTGGCTGGGCAGAGTTTCCTTTTAAGTGTTCACCTTGCACCTCAGGCACCCCCTTTCCTAATAGTCACAACCACCAGCCCCAAGGTTCACGGAGACAGTGTGGTGCCAGAGAGATACAGCTCTCCCTTTGCACTCAGTGAAGGGACCTTCCCCGGGCGCCTCTGCGCTGCTGGGTGCCGCACGGTGGCCTCACCAGCCACAGGGCTCTATTCCAAGAGCCGAGCTGCCCTAGGTTGCTTCCATGCAGGCTGCAAGTGCCTCAAGGACAGAGGTCTCTGTCCCCAGCAGGCTCTGAACAGTGAGGAGTTCTCCTCCCATCCTCTCCCCCAACAGGGCCCACTCAGAAGTGTTCCCATTTCATTACCCGGAGCTTTCAAATGCTCAGCTCCATTTTAAACCACACTTAGATGCCAAGGACAGCAGTGAACTGGCTATTAAAAGAATTCTCTCAGAAGAGTGGTTAAGCAGGCGCCCTTCACACAGCTGAAGAGCCCAGTGGCCCCAGAAGAGGACGGCTGGCTCTGTCCTGGCCCACAGAAGCTCTGCCATGGGATGAGAACCAATCAGAACAAGCAGCAACTGTCCACCCTCCACCTTCCTGGGCCAAGACCTCCACATCTCCTCCTCCTGCGCCCTTGGGCTCCATCCTGCTCTAGGGCAGATGAGTGCACAC
Organism: Perodicticus potto; assembly: GCA_963574655.1. Lineage (NCBI taxonomy): Eukaryota > Metazoa > Chordata > Mammalia > Primates > Lorisidae > Perodicticus > Perodicticus potto. Next base: position 2,940 of record CAUYRH010113880.1, on the reverse strand, counting down.
AGGGAAAGGGCAGGCAGTAGGGCAGGCCCCCGGCATTTCCTAGAACCTCCCGACCCTCCTCTCACAGCAGGAAACGAGAATGTAAGAGTCTTCCTCTCCTAAGAAATGTTTATGTTTTCTCCCTGGGCCATTGCACATTATCACATTACTTATCAAAAATGGTAATTTTATTTAAAAAGTAAAAAGAAAGTAAAAAATTTTTAATATTACTTTTAATTTACTTTTTTAAATTTAAAAAATAAAAAAAGAAAGTTAATTTCAGGTACAAGTTCAATAAAGGCAAAACAATGTATTTCTATGTTACTAAACTAATGAGGCGGGTATTGACTTAACAAGACACCAGACGTAAGATGTGTGCTGTATCTGCTGCTCCCATAACATATGTGGGAGGAAAAGGGACAGGTTTTTCCTGTCAAGCCTCCATGACACCCAGAAACTATTCTTACCTAGCAAGGTCTATTCTAACTGCTTGTCTGAGATTGCAGGAAAACAAGAGACCATTATGGGGAAAGCAGGAGGGGAGCTCAGGGTAACGGAGGCAAAACGTGGTTCTCAGGGAGACCAGCCTGAACCAGAGCAAGACCCCGTCTCTAAAAAACAGCCAGGTGGTGGCAAGTAACAGCTTCCTTGCAACTGGGCACGGTGAGTCTGGGGAGAGGACTCCAGGCATCTCTGGCTGCTGGGATCTGCCAGAAATATCCCTTTGGGGGACACAAGGAGTCAGCCTGAGACTTCTGGACCCCATGAGGAGGACAAAAGCAGTGGAGAATTTGAAAGTGTTTGCATGTGTTCATTCGGTCTAATCCCGCTGGCAACCGTAAGTACAACAGTAGTGAGACCACAAACTGGAGGGGCCTTACCTCTGAGCTGTTTGGGGTTTTTTTGGATGTGGCCCTCAGTTGAACTACCTTGGGAGAACTTGGGCAAGAATGCAGAGGGCTTTAAGTGTTGTCTAGGGCCCAAGACTGAGCCGCTGAGCCGGACAGAGCTAACAGTGTTTGGCTGAGGGCCACGCGGAGCCATTGTGGGAGAACTGACCCAGCAAGCTCTGCCCTCAGGGCTGCAGAGCAAGGATGGGGCAGGAGCAAGTAATCGAGTGACTGAGGAGCCTAAAGGCAGGGACTGAAATGCCTTACACCCTTAGCCCTCAGGAGCATAGAGTGAGACCAGTTTTGGCACACTGGGACTCCTCAAAACCCTAGTCCAGAGGCACAGCACCTTAAAGATCAAGAGGAAGTGAAAGGAAATCAGGGCAAGGAAACACATAAAAGAAATCACCCACGAGGAAGAATCAGCAGAAAACTCCTGGCATCATGAAAAACCAGTCCAGAGCAACCTGCCCAAGGGACTATGATGGAGCTACTGCAGAGGATTCCACCTATAAGGAAATGTTAGAAATGACAGAAAGGGAATATAGAATACAGATGATGGAAACAATGAAGGAAACTGCTGATAAAGTGGAAAATGACCAAAAGGAAATCCAAAAACAGAATCAAGTAAGACATGAACGATATGAAGAATAAAAAAGGATATAGCAGAGCTAAAGGAAGTGAAGCAGTTAGGGAACTTAAAGACGCAAAAGAGGTTCGGAGCCTGTGGCTCAACGGGCTAAGGCGCTAGCCACGTCCACCTGAGCTGGCAGTTTCGAATCCAGCCCAGGCCTGCCAAACAACAATGATGGCTGCAACCGAAAAATGGCCTGGCGTTGTAGCAGGCGCCTGTAGTCCCAGCTACTTGGGAGGCAGAGGCAAGAGACTTACTTGAGCCCAGGAATTGGAGGTTGCTGTGAGCTGTGATGCCACAGCACTCTATCCAGGGTGACAGCTTGAGGTTCTGTCTCAAGGGGGAAAAAAAAAAAGATGCAACAGAAAGTATCAACAACAGATTAGACCATGCACAAGAAAGAATTTCAGAGGTAGAAGACAAAGCTCTTGAGATAATTCAGATAGTTTAAGAGGCAGAAAGGGAGAGAGAGAAAGCAGAACATTCACTGACAGAATTATGGGACTCTATGAAGCGTTCAAACATACAAGTTATAGGCATCCCAGAAGGGGAAGAAGAATGCCCCAGGGGAATGGAAGCCATACTAGAGAATATTATAAATGAAAATTTCCCAAATATTACCAAAGATTCTGACACACTCCTTTCAGAGGGATATCAGACCCCAGGTCACCTTGTCACCTCAACTCTAACCAAGCTTCTCCAAGACACATTGTGATGAACCTGTCCAAAGTCAAGACAAAAGAAAACATTCTTCAAGCTGCCAGGAGTAAGCGACAGTTCACCTACAGGGGCAAATCCATCAGGGTGACTGCAGACTTCTCTAATGAAACTTTTCAAGCCAGAAGACAATGGTCATCTACCTTTAATCTACTTAAACAGAACAATTTCCAGCCCAGAATTCTATATCCTGCTAAGCTAAGCTTTTAAATAGATGAAGAAATCAAATCATTTACTGATACACAATCATTGAGGAAATTTGCCACAACAAGACCAGCTCTACAGGAAATACTTCAACCTGTTCTATACACTGACCATCACAATGGACTGACTGCAAAAATAAGAACTCAGAAATTAAAGGACAGAACCTAACTTCCACACTGATGCAAAAGATAAAACTAAGCAATGGACTCTCACAAAGTAAGATGAATAGAACACTACCACACTTATCAATTATCTCAATAAATGTTAATGGCTTGAATTCCCCACTGAAGAGGCATAGATTGGTTGACTGCATTAAAAAACACAAGCCATCCATTTGCTGTCTGCAGGAAACACACTTAGCTTCAAAAGACAACTTAAAACTCCGAGTTAAGGGTTGGAAGACAATTTTTCAGGCAAACGGAATTCAGAAGAAAAGAGGAGTTGCAATCTTATTTTCAGATACATGTGGATTTAAAGCAACTAAAGTCAAAAAAGACAAAGATGGTCACTTTATAT
>CAUYRH010113877.1:0-23030 GCA_963574655.1 Perodicticus potto | reverse complement strand
GGAGAAAACTTCTAAATACGGATCAAAATTGTTCTCACAAAGTAATGAGAAAGTCTCTTGAATGCTATCACAATCAGGTTGATGAAAATATCTCTGATTGTATCTGAAGCCCGTACACTGTACCCCATGACTGAATTATTGGACACAGATATGATTTAATAAAAAAGAAAAAAATAAAATAAAAAAAAAAAAAAAAAAAAAGATAGAAACCGGGGATCCTCATTAACACTGCAAGATCAAATATACTCAAATTGTTTCAGCAAAGCTACTCAAAATTCTTAGCAAAAGTTTAGGCTGAACATGAAACTCTCAGTATAAAGCTACTGTTAATGGGAAAAATTTAAATATTCACAATATAAAGGGATGTTATAGGATTCCAAGATCTGGTACAAGAATGTATGGAGGCTTCAGTTTTATTCTTCACTGTGGCAGTAAGAGACTGTGTGATGATAGGCAGGCTAACCTTTTTGGGGCCACTTTCACATATTCCTAACAAGGTATTTGAGCTAGTCTCTAAGAGCCCAGAAACAAGAAATTGCAACCATACAGTAAATTTGGTTCTTCTTATTTTTTTTCAAACAATTCTTCATGCTTTATTTTCCTTCCTTGAGAAGAAAAAAGGTCTTCATATGCATAGTAAGGACAAACTTTCTCTGCTCACTTTTCTCACTGAAGTTTTGCTATCCCATATTACCCTTTGTGCCATGACTAGTGGATATACAGTGCATATGGCTAATAGTATGTGTGTGTTAATTAGGAGCCATCTTTATCCCTTCACCCCAGAGACAATGTTCTGGGAGGTGGTTCTAACAATAGGAAAAAAATTAATGGAGTTTTTGATGAATTTTGTATAGTTAGTATGTACACCCAAGCTCTCCCCACCTCCTTTAGCAAGATCTATTTAGTATATTGGAAGACTAATCTGATTTCTTTCTTTCTTCTGATCGACCCATCCCCTGCTTTCTCCTGGTGGCAGTCCTTAAGCAGGCTGTGTATTGGCTTTGGTCCACTTGGTGTATAATCAGGGAAGGTTGCCATTCCAGCAAGGAGATTTGGGTTCCTCTGACCTCAGAAAGCCCTCTTCCCATTCCCTTACCATACCCTAAAAGCTTCATAGGAGATTCATTTTGGTTAAGACAGTGGTGCAATTTTTCAAGTCCATGCTTAGATAACATTTCCCAAGGGATATTTTCCATTCATCCCTCTAGTCTAGTTTAGAGTATGTTTCTACAATACTTTCTACTTTTCTGACAAAAGGGTACAGATGCTGGAGACACTGTGTTTAAATTATTTATGAATGGGGCTCTGAGAAATGTTTTGGAAATGTGGCCTCTATAAAAATGATGTTTCAGTGATATTTGTATATACCTTGCACCGGTTTCAGTCCCTCTGTGTTCCATGTCAGCTTGTCAAATGGCCTGTCACTGCTGCCCAATAGGGTCACGGTGCTTTATACTTAGATTGGTGAAATAAACAAAATCTAACACTACTTTTTTTAGTATAGCATCAAAAAAAGGATTTAAAATAAAAATGACCAAAATATGTCACTACATGATAGACCGCCACAGATGGAAACTGCTCAACTCCTGAGAACTCTACCAACCATTATAATGAAACAGAAATGCAGTTTTAAACAAGGAGAAATTTGTCACAGGTGCTAAATATTTACCTTTATATTTTCCCTCTATCCATTTTCCAAAAATGATGGTACTGTCTAATGCACTCTTTCTTCTTAAATGAACTATGAAATGTCAAAATTTTGCTCTGTTATCTTAGACAAATTTCCATTAAATCACACTATCCCAAAATGCAGAACCTGAATCCAATCCTGAGAAAATATAATATTAGACAATTGAGGAAAATTTTAGCGTGGCTGTCTTTAAAAACTACATACTCTTCAAGATTCCTTGCATGCCACAAAAATGTTAAAGACAAAATATCATATAAGAAAAGACTGGAGAATTATTTTAATTTAAAAGAGAGTAAAGAGATATAATGACTAGATGCTATGCTTGGTCCTAGATTAGATACTGTATCAAGGAGGAGAAAAATAATATTTTTATTACATTAAAATAACTGTATTATAAGTGTACATATTGAAGCATTTAGAGATAAGGAGGTGTAGTATCTCCAACTGACTTTCACATGGTACAGAAAAATGTGTATATATATATATATATATATATAGACATATTTTATATATTATATATTTAAATATCACATATACGATATATATTTATGTATCATATATACTATATATGACATATTTATATAATATATATATGCTTGTACACTATGTATCTTATATGTTATATCTATGTATGTACAGAGAAGAGAGTGAATGCTAAATGGGAAGCAATATAAACAGTGTGTGGACAGAATATGAAAGTTATGTATTCTTTTATCATAGCTTTTTTCTGAGTTAGAAAATACATCCAAAAAATGATAAAAGTACTGAAGAGTAAAATGTCCCCATCAGTGGAGAGAATTATTTGCATTTTACTGTGATGAGAAAGAAAAGCCCAATTTCTTCAAATAAACAGCTAAAGTTCTCATTTCCTAGTCATCAGATAACTTTGAGTATTTTGAAGTTAGAGTTCTGTCTCCTTTTTCTTTTGTTTTTATTTATTTATTTGTTTATTTTGCATCTCTAAGTGTATGGAGGAAACCAAAAGGAGTAAAATGGGAAACTCATGGTAAGTTAGCTTTACCACTTTAGGAACAGGAAGCAGTTGATAAGTTTTAGCACCACTTTTTCATGGTTGTTTCCTAAGAAGGACCATAAATTATATCTTGAATGTCAGTCCCAACTAGCGGGAATTCATTTGAAAAATTACTTGCTAGTTCTCAAGCTTCTTGCACGTCCCTGTTGACATTTTGGCACAGGAAAACTGGGGGTGGCTGGATTGTAAAATATTTCCCAAAATTACAAAATATTTTAAAGCTGATACCAGACCTACACTTGCATCTGCTGATTGCAGATATTTCTAAGCTATTCTGGCATTCTTGAGCATCTGCTTTCTACAGTAAGTGGCCGCTTCTATTTTCTCCTGCCTTCTTCAGCAGAAGAGCCCTACAGGGCAAAATGAGAAGCATGGGCCATCCGCTAAAGTGGACCTTCCAGGGCAGGTTCAAGAGAAGAAGTTGAGGGAGAAGACAGAGGGAGCTCGCACCAATCTGCAAGGGCCCCATTTCCTCATTTTGCGACATGCAGTGTGTGCTCTACGGCAGATGCTAGTTTGACGCTTTATGGTCGTTACCTCATTTAATCCTTTCTGTCTCCCCCGGAGACGGGCACTATTTTTACCCTCATTTCGTAACTCAGATACCTGAGGTTTAGAGAAGTAGAAGACTTGCCAAATGTGAGTGGAAGGGTTGAGAATGGACTGAAATTTGACCTAACTTCACAGTCCCATAAATTTGAACTCCTGCGTCTTATTGTTTATGTTGATCGCCCAACTCTGACTTGTCCCGAGGACTCACAATGCGAGATGATGCCATTTCATTCTTGCATAACATGTCCCACATCCTGGTTTAGAAGGAAAGTATTAAGAACTATTATAGGTTTTCTGAACAGAGCCATTTCATAACAAGCATTCCTCAAGTCTTCAGGGCAAGAGTATTTGGTACAATGTTACTTCCTGTAAAGATTTTGAAGTAATTTAAAAGTAGTTAATTTAATCGTGACACAATTGCGTAAAAATTGACATGGTAATTTTGGCAAACTTCTGTATCAAGATGGATAAACCTCTTTGGTAGAGTTCTTAACCTGAGGTCCAGACCCATCAGAGTTCACAGATATATTTATTTCAGGGGCTCTGTGAACTTGCAAGGGTAAACATTTAATCTTCATTTTTACTAGCCAAGTGACATATTTAGCATTGCCTTCTATTATGAATGTAGAAACAAATCACAGCAGTACCCATGCCTTTGTCACCAAGAGAAATCACAGATATTTCCAATTATATCAATTCTTGCTGATAGCTCAAAATGACATTCATATTCATCATTAATGTGAAATTATGATAATTAGACTTGAGACTAGATCATATTTCATATATTAACAAAGGATATAATTACTATATCACCAATTTATTTTGAAAGTATTTCTATAGCACTGCATTAATATTTTTAAAAAATTTAATAGTGGTATTTCAGAATAGTTGTTTTTACTTACAATTACATATATTTTAGTTTCTATTATATATTTACAAATGTTACCATAGGCTGGGCACAGTGGCTCACACCTGTAATCCTAGCACTCTGGGAGGCCGAGGTGGGGGGATTGGTTGAGCTCCAGGTTCAAGACCAGACTGAGCAAGAGCAAGACCTTGTCCCTACTAAAAAATTAGAACTGAGGCAAGAGGATCACTTGAGCCCAAGAGTTGGAAGTTGCTGTGAGATCTGACACCACAGTACTCTACTCAGACCAATAGCTTGAGGCTCTATCTCAAAAAAAAAAATTATTATAAGAAGTGTTCGGGAAAGGGCATGGTGGCTCATGCCTATAATTCTAGTACTCTGGGAGTCAAGGTGGGAGGATTGATTGAGACCAGGAGTTTGAGACCAGCCTTAGCAAGAACCAGACCCAGTTTCTACGAGAAAATAGAAAAATTAGCCAGTTATAGTGTCTAGTGGCTTGAACATACAGTCCCAGCTTCTTGGGAGGCTGAGACAAGAAAATTACTTGGGCCCCAGAGTCTGAGGTTGTGGTGAGCAATGATAATGCCACTGGACTCTAGCTCAGGTAACAAAGAGTGATTCTGTCCTCTCCCCCACCAAAAACGTGGTAGTGGTCCCTAGTGCAAAACAGGTTAAGGACTCTGCTGTATCACATAACTTCATTATAACCTTAGTGTGGAATAACCTGGCTTAACAACTAGCTGCTTTTGGAGTCCCCTGGGACTGCAGTTACCCCTGGAGTTGAGAGAGACTCTAAATCCTAGAACAAGGTGAATGTTAAGGTACCATGGAGTTGTCCTATCAGCACTTCCCAATCAGAAGAGGAAGCTTTTTCTCAGCCCCCAGCCTCCCTGCACCTTCCCCAAGCCCCATTCCCTGGCAGATCCCAGTTTCTGCTACCTATTCTCCTTCTCACTCAATTTTAATGAAAACAACTCTTCTGGAAGACTACAGTGGGACCCCAGTGCTCTGGGGAGCCGAGCCTGTGTTAGCAGGCCATAGGGGTGGATGGGAGCCAAGACTTGCGATTCCTTCCACCCTCATTTTCCTGTGGAACCACAGCTCTGCTCAGGAGGACTACGCTGGAGGCTTCATCAACCAGGTTATGTATTTGCATTTCTGGAAACTTCAGTTTTCCCTTTATGTGTCATTTTCTCTCATTTTATTTGTGTAATCCCTTATTTTCCATCAGGCAGATTCTGGTCACACCTACACAGGTGGCACCAGATGCGTACATATTTTTCTGGTAATTACAATGCATCGTAGACACTGGGAAATGAAAGATACAAAACTTAGTGGTTTTAGATTACTTTAGATATTCTAATATTATTCCTGCTTTCCTCCTTTAATTGCTTGTTTTATATCCTATATTTAGTTTTTTGTCAGTCTTATTATCTCTTAGCTGAGTTTTTCATCGCAAATTGATCATTTTATGCATATACTAAATAACTTCTTTTCCAAGTCTCCATGTGGAGCAAGGTTCAAGCTGGTGGGGAGTCCGTGTCTACAGCCTCAGTACTTACAACGTACCTTCCCCCAGATGAACATGTCTCATACTATAATCTCATTTTGATTAACCTCTCTCAAGCTCATTTGCTAAATATCAGAAAGAGCTCATTCTGGCTATCTTCTTTGGTCAACAGTGTATGTCCTTGGTTGCTGTTTTTAATTCCATTGCTTTTCCCATTTTGCAAAATTCTTATTAATTAGGTTACTCTAGCAACTTGGCCAAATTTTTCTTGAAGAAAGACAATCCTTGATTCTTTTCTGATCGTTGGGGACATAGCTTGTTTCACGAGGAACAACATGCAAAGTAGAATTTATATTCAGCTTCATAGGGCAATATGTGGGTTTTTACAACAGATTCACCCTCCTAATTGCTTTGGTCTGGCAAACTTTAAAAGGAACTTGCCTTATGTGGATGGCAGTGAGAGGTTGTTCAGAACCAGACCAGGTGGTGGGGCAATCTGGACAAAACTGTGTTCTATTATCGCCAGGGCCACACAGTGGCCAAATGGCACTCAGGAAGACTAGTACAGGGAATATATTTCTGTACTGCTAGCATTATTCTGACAAAATACCACCAACTGACTGGCTTCAACAACACAAATTTATGGCCTTGTGGTTCTGGAAGATGGAATAAAAAATCAAGATTGGATCCTCCTTGTCTTAAGAACACAGTCAAAACTGATCAAGGCACAGCCCCACGAACTCATCTTAACTTGATCATCTGTAAAGATTTTGTTTCCAAATAATGTCACATTTGTGGGGACTGGGGTTAGGACTACAATATCTTTTGCGGGGACACAATTCAACTCATGACACTATCTATTTTGAAAAATCACCAGAGAGGACAATGTGCAGCTACTGTTGAATTTTAGGTGAATAATATAATTTGCCTTGGATGAATGTATTTATTCTAGATGTCTTGTTTAGACGTTAGAATGCCCAAGGTACCGCACCATTGATGTTGTTTTTCTACAAATTACAAAAACTATTCACTCATTTCTACATTTTCTAGGGAGAGTGTTTGTCTATAATTTCCTTATGGAGCACCTTGGCATTTTTCTGGATTTTATTGTCTCCCTTTCATTGACAAATAACAGGCTCTCCCTTTTTAGGCACATGTCTAAAGACTGGATCTCTTTTTGTGAGCAAAGGACATGTCTAGGGCTCTGTTGTTTGAGACATTTAATTTAAGGCCATTCATTTCAAACATTTAAAGCTTATATTCACATTTTTCACTATCCAGAACAGTAACCTTCACAGGGTTTAGCGGTGTCCTCTAAAAGTAGCAGATAATTGTTATCAAATTTAAAATCAGTCACTCATCATATCTCCTTCATTCTTCCTTTCAAGAAAACCTAAAGAAACCTTAGGTGACCCTACGGCTCTGTGGAATGGCTGGAAAAACACTGACCCAGAAAATAAATATGTAACAAGTCACATTTTTTCCCATTACTTAAGGGAAAATATGGTGCTAATTTTTTTCTTAATCTCTCTGGTAAGTGTAAATATATGACTCACCCAAGCTACCTCATTCTTAGACCATAAATATCGAGAGTGATGACTACAAGGAGGTCATTTTCATGTGTGGTGAGTAAATACTTGTCTGCACATTCTAATTTAACAAGAAAATAGCATTTTCCTAAGTAACATAACATAAGAAACAGAAAAATCCAATAACATAAAAAGCGGTGCTATTGTTTGTAGAAAAATCATGATGATGAAAGAATCCTTTTTATAAAAAAAGTAATAATTATATTAGGCTTGAGTGCTGGATCTGATTCCAATCAAAAGGTTTTATACAACTTCAAATTCTAAAAGAAAGTTAACTTTTAAAAATATATTTGTTCATAGCAAAGTTGTATTCTCAGTACACAGGAAAACACAGGAAGGTGTTCCAAGTGGATTGGATTCCTCCGCTCGGGTTATCCGTGTTATGCTTCCTTCTTAGGACAGTGCTGCATAAAAACTTGCGTTCTCAGTGGCACAAATGGAATGACACCATGCTGGACCCCTACTGCATCTTCCCCGGCTCCGGGGGACAAATTGAGGACCTCTATCTCCACAAAGTGCTTTGCTTTAAAGCAAAATAAGGGCTTTTCTAGTTTGTTTTTCTCTAGTCTTTTGAAATCAGCAGGAAACCACCATGAATAACAGCTTCAGAAATTATGAATATTGGGCAGCGCCTGTGGCCTAGTGGGTAGGACGCCAGCCCTATATACTGACGGTGGCAGGTTCAAACCCAGCCCCGGCCAAACTGCAACAAAAAAATAGCCAGGCATTGTGGCGGGTGCCTGTAGTCCCGACTACTCGGGAGGCTGAGGCAAGAGAATCGCTAAGCCCAGGAATTGGAGTTTGCTGTGAGCTGTGATGTCACAGCATTCTACCAAGGATGACAAAGTGAGACTCTGCCTCTACGAAAAAAAAAATTAAAGCAAGTGAATCAGTGCATTTAGAAGCATTCCAGATCAGTTCAAGAAAGCCAGAAATACTCACCGAAAAGCATTCATTTTCCCTAGCAACAAAATTTCAACTTCTGCGGCTTTGCTAATGCTGTACTCTGCTTTCTTTTCTGCCTATTCTATTTGTACAATTTTCTGTGCCTTCCTCAGATGGCTTTCCAAAACAACTGTGGCAAATACTCCCATTACCAAACAGCAATAGTATTTAACAGAATGCCATTAAATACTGTAACAAAACTGTATCTATCTTCTGTATTCTCAGGTTAGTTCATGTTCCTTATGGTTATCTCAGAAGCCCTTCATTAATCTCCAACCTGCAAGCCAGATGGTGATCTTGCATCATGATGACAAGCTCACTGCTTTGCATGTGAGACACACTCAGCATTTATTATAAAATAACAGCGTGGCAATTAAATGGTTACAGCAATTTAAGAGAGTCACAACAGTAAGGGTAGTGCAATTCATTGATCTCTTCTTAAGGAGGAAAAGCCTTACCTGGTTTATACAGAAAAACCAAGTATAACAAAAGTGGAATTCTGTTCACTTAATTACATTAACTTTCTTTGCTGAGAATTAGGGGGTGAAGGGGTGTTCAGAGTTTCCGGAGAAAGCTTTCATATACCCGTAGTGCCCTCTGGTGGATGGCAACAATTATCTGGTACCACTCACTGCATTCCATTTCACAGAAAGGATTTGTCCCTTTAGCGACCGCTGAGCACTTTTTCTCCCCTCTCAGTATGAATAGAGTTTTATCCCAAAGTTACTTGAAATATCAACATCTATCCTCTAAAACAAATGTCACTGCTTTGTGGTTTGAAAGAATTACCTGAGATGAATTCTAGGAAGGTGAATAGAAGTTTCTACCATTCGTTATCTTCAAAGTCATTAAGTGTGGGTGCTGTTTAGCTGTTGCGTGCAAACACTTGGCTTGGGTGTGTTTATGTAAATGGTTCAAAGCCGTGGACTGTGTGTCTGGCAAGCTACTCCCAAGAAATAAAGGAGAAATAAGCACGTTTCTCATTTAGAAGACATGTGGTTCTTATTGCCTTACGGAGAGTGGTTTTTGTTTTTGTTTCATTTTATTTCTAAAGTTAATTTTTCCACTGTAATGTGTATTCATTATAGAAAATGCTGAAAATACGGAGGAAAAAAATCACCAATAGTCACATGAAAGCCAACACCGACTTTTGGGTAGAGATGGCTAAGAGACTGCAGGCCAAGTGCACCCTAAGGAGGACAGCCTGAGGGAGCAGGCTCCAGTGGGCTGAGGGTGGGCATGTTATTATCCTTTCCACATGACTGTTCATTTGCAAAGGGCAATGCTAATATTGCACTTATCTGATTGCCTTCTCTCTTTCAAATTAGGTATGGTGATTGCATCATCATCATCATCACAGCAGCCATTTATTTAGCAATGAATTTCAAAGCTTAACCCTAGAGTTTCCATTTGCTTGCTGGAAAAACAGCAATTCAGCCCACACTCAATTCTTCCCCATTGCCTCCCACATCTCTTTCAGGATTCGTTCTTGTGTTGGTAATAACTACTGTGTAATAGGCCCTTATAATGCTAGATAATGCAGTGGTTAAGTACATCGCCTGATTGAATCTCAATTCTGGCTTTTCCATTAAATAGCTGTGAAGTCTTAGATGAGTAATATAAAGTCTGGGCTTCGGTTTCCTCCTTTGTAGAACAGAGGCCCTGTCCCATGAGATTTTCTGGAGAAAATTAGGTCCCTAAAACAGAGCTGTGTACATGGGAATGGCCCTATAAATTTTGATTAGTGTCATTAATGTCTTATGGTGATATTAGGCATTATGCTAAGTTCCTTATATTCCTTATGCCTTGTACCCCTTATGACAATCACATGAGTTAGATATTCTTTATCCCTCTTTCAGATAAGAAAAATGAACAAAAAATGAAACGGAGAACTTCACCGATTTGTCCAAGTCACATGGCAAGTTACTCTGTTAAACCTAAATACATAACACACGCCTGGATTTGATGATCTCTAAAGTTTAGGCTTGTCATCTTCCCTTGGTTGTGAAGGGTTAACTATCATTTTGTTTCTTTAACTTGTACTGATACATATAGAAAAATGCACAAATCCAAAAGTTAAGCTGCATGAATTTTCACAACTGAAAAACACTTGAGATATCATCACTGCAACTTTACTAGATCCCCCGAATCTTGCATCCAAAGTCAAGCACTCTAAGCCCATTTTTAACACCTTAGCTGTAGTAACAGCAGAAGGGAGAAACTTTGACTCTCTCTCTGCTCTGGCTCCCCTCTCAGCAGCCTTCAGGGGGTCCCACAGATCAAAGGAGCATAGTATGAAAACCACTGCCATGTCCTCGATAATAAAATGCGTTCATCTCTTGGGTCACCTGAATCACTTGGTTCTAATGTTCAGGAGCAATATGTCAAGAAGGAAGGATTCTAAGGGCATAGTAAGAGCACAGAGTAAGTTATGCTGTGATCAATTAGTAATGCCTGTCATAGGCACAAAAGGAGGGTGGAAGTCTGTAGGCTGGCCCTAAATATCATTTATGTACTTACACCTCTTTCTTTTAAGTATCTTATTTTCTATTATCTCTAAATCCAATATGAAGATGATTAGCATAATCAAGCAGTTGATTATTCAATACAAATTGATGCAGGAATCATCTAGGCACATTTTTATTTTATTTTGCATTTGTCCAATAGATCTTTTGGTATAAATTCCTGGAAGTGAAATTCCTTCCATTAGAGTTAAATCTCCCATCATCTTCTCTGGAGTAATATGTACCTCGTGTATGTGATAGAGGTCACATTCTGCCTTCATTAGTAAACATCTTCTCCATTAGAACTCCAAAGCCCTGAAGTACGAATTTTGTCCTGTGTTAAATTAGAGTTAAGTCTCCCATCCTCTTCTATAGACTGACACTTTGGAATTCAGGCTATATTCTGCTGTTATTAGTGAAATCTTCTCCCTATCAGAACTGCAAAGTCCTGGAGTACAAATTTTGTCTTGTGTTCCATTTATCATCCTCCATCCCTCCAAACAGTGCCTACTACTCATGTTTTCTTTGTTCACAGAAGATATAGATGTTTTTTGCTTTGAAAGATGATGATACATTTTAGTATTTTAAGACATGCTAAAAATTAAATATCAGATTTCAATTTATGTAGAGGCAGCTTGAGGTGAAGTAATAAGAGAAAATAGGTGAAAATACAAATAAATTATGTTAACTTTGAGTTGTTGTCTATAATCACCATTCTGGTTTATAGCACTGTCCAAAAATTGGTGCTTTAGTGCTTTTTATTGTGAATAACTCTCATGGGTAATTGGACTTAATTTTTGATTAAACATTTTTCACTGCATCCATAAAGGACATGTTAGGATGAATTCTGTTGTATTTCCTAAGATATATTTTGGACAAATTTCTTCCACTTTCATTGTGTTTGTAGGGCTTCTCTGTAATAAAATTTCTCCAATGGTGAATAAAGATTGAGATACTATTGGAAGGTTTTTCCCCAGTATAAATTCTCATATGCACAATAATATCTGTACTATAAGTAAAGATAATAAACCACTATTTAAACTCGTAATTATTTTCCAGTATACATAATCTCATAAACTCTTAAGACTTACATTTTGTGAAAGATTTTTCCACAGTCATGGCATTTATACCACTTTATCCATCCTAAAGTTTTTCATGTGAATTAAAATGGGCGCAGTTATTAAAAACTTTGCTACATTCTTCACTTTTCAAGTGTTTCTCCCTTTTAATGCATTCAGATCTTGCCCGTAATTGATCACACGGAGGTAATATTTGGTTTCCTGTCGACTGTTCCTAAACAAGTCATCACATTTTGATGGAGGTGTTCTGGGTCAGTGGGCCTCATTTCAGGTACAAATTCTACATGTACGTGTATTTGAAAACAAAGTTTCATATTTCCCTCATCTTTTATCAATATAAGGGATGCAAATTTAAGCACTCACTATTCTTTTTTTTTTTTTTTTTTCTGAGACGTCTCACTCTCTCATGCTGGCTAGAGTGCTGTGGCACCATCATAGCTCACTGCAACCTCAAACTCCTCAGCTCAAGCAATCTTCCTGCCTTAGTCTCCTGAGTAGAGGGACAATAGTCACCCACCTGGATAATTTTTCTATTTTTTAGAGAAGGGGATCTCGCTCTGTCTTGCTCAGGCTAGTCTTGAACTCCTGACTTCAAACAGTCCTCCTACCTTGGCATCCCAGAGTGCTAGGATTATAGCCACTATGTCCAGACACACTCACTATTCTGAAAAATAAATACACATAGGCAGAATTATAGTTATAAAATGACTCCACTTTTCCTCCATCTTCATTCAGATTGTTTCAGCCTAAATTAACTAAAGATTGTTCTCCCAAATATCCATCTCATTTGGCTTATAACAACAAAGATGTAGTGAAAGAAAGAATGCTACAAAATGCTTTTTTTGCCCAAAGTAAATTTTACAATAGAAATGTTGTTCACTTACAGATCCAGATTTTAATCTTTGTGATTTATAATATTAGTATAAAGTCACATGGTCTGCAAACCATAGCTAGGGAGTCTCTCTGTTCACCATTATAATTATAAGTTTCATTCAGTGTTTACCAGGGAATGGTGAATTAATTTTGTTAAAATGAGATCTGGCATGAACCATTACTTCGGGCTTAACTGAAGCAAACATAAGCCTTTTCAAAGAATATTTTTTAGATTTCCTAAATTAAATTTAGAAGCTGGACACAATTAAAAGCTTTAGGATGCCAAAGAAAAGGCATGTTTGAAGGAGATATAGGTTTTTCTTTTAAGAATATTTGAATAAAACCTAAATAAAAATGAAGCTGAAGAGAAGGGTTGTTAACACAATGTTTCTAAGTCAATTTGCTTAAGGCTAATCTGCATATTTTTGTACTGCTTGCCAATCCAGTGCAAAGGCCAAATCGTTAAAAGTAAACAGGATTTGGGAGACAGCCTGCTCTGGAATTCAAGGACTAGCTTTCATTCTGCTCTTAACTTTCTGTCAGCTTAGATGGGTCTCATGCTCCATACCTAGAGAAAGGGGTTTGCTTTACACATACATGGTTCTAATGCACATTGAAAGAGTAACATTGAACCATGAGTGGTGGTACAATAGAACAGCCTGACCTTTTAAGTCAGCAGACCTTGATTTGATTTCTAATATGACCTACTTTTCATAGACCACACATGCACTGCACGTACTCAGTGGAAGCTCCCACACTGAGGTGGTCAACTTACAGATATAATTTACCAGCCAAACAAAAAAAAATGTGAGAATGAAAAGAGCATTATTAAAAAATATGTCTGCAAAAAGAGCAGTAAAATAAGTCCATCGTAGGTCAACCAGGAATACAATATAATTGATATAATGCAGCATTATATTACATATTAAGTATAAACTCTGAAATACATATGCTATTTACCATAAGACAAGGAACCTGGCATATTGTAGCAGTTGGTATCAGTGCCCTTATTTTTTTATTTTGAAACATTTTAAGTTTATAAAATACTTTCTTTTATATATGGCATTTGATAATCACAACAGTCTTATACGATGTATTTACCTGTCTTTGTTTCACAGTTAAGGACTGAGGACTCAAAAAGCACTATTGTCTTTCTTGAGATTCCAGGGAGAGTAACAAAGCTGGGATTCAAATCCAGTTTTTATCATCCTAAGTACAGTGTTTTGTTTTTCCTAGACCACAAATTGTTCCCAAAGAGCTTATTAACACTGTTTCTATGTAAATGTATGTTCATATGTCTGGTGTAAATTTCTCAATCAACCACTGTTGGCATAAGGCCGGGTGCAGTGGCTCCTGTCTGCAATCCTAGTACCTTGGAGGGCCAAGGTGGGAGTATCATTTGAGGTCAGCACTTCAAGACCAGCTTAGGCAAAATAGTGAGATTCTATCTCTACAGAATTTTTTTTTCTTTTTAGACAGAGTCTCACTATGTCACCCTCTGTAGAGTGCCATCGCATCACAGCTCACAACAACCTCAAACTCTTGGGCTTAAGCGATTCTCTTGCCTCAGCCTCCCAAGTAGCTGGGACTAAAGGCACCTGCCATAATGTTCCGCTATTTTTTGTTGTTGTTGTCATTGTTGTTTTGGCAGGCCACCAGCCCCAGTGCATGTGGCCAGTGCCCCAACCACTGAGCTATGGATGCTGAGCCTCTATAGAAAATTTTTAAGAAATTAACTGAGTCTGGTGGCACACACCTGTGGTAGCAGCTACAAGAGGCTGACACAGGAGGATCACTTGAGTCCCAGGAGTTTGAAGCTGCATTGAGCTTTGATTGGGTCGCTGCACTCCAACCTGGATGACAGAGCAAGACCCTGTTCCAAAAAAAAAATGAATAAAGAATAAAATGATAATAATGGGCTTAGTGCCTGTAGCTTAACGAGCTAAGGTGCCAACCACATACACTTGAGCTGGCGGGTTCGAATCCAGCCTGGGCCCGCCAAACAACAATAACAGCTGCAACCAAAAAATGCCGGGCGTTGTGGCGGGCACCTGTAGTCCCAGCTACTTGGGAAGCAGAGGCAGGAGACTCACTTGAGCCCAGGAATTGGAGGTTGCTGTGAGCTGTGATGCCATGGCACTCTATCAGGGTGACAGCTTGAGGCTCTGTCTCAAAAAAAAAAAAAAAATGATAATAATGGTGCATAGTCAATGCTAAAACAAACAAACAAAACACACCAGGGGCATGGAAAACAACTGTAACTTTATTTTTTTCTCTAAAACAACCTAATTTCAATCTCAAATTTTCTTCTGTGTTCTGATATGAAACATAAAACAGTCAATTTTATGTGAATTTAGCCTGCAATTTTGGATTTCTTTTAACTGAAGTTATAGCCAGTTCAACCACTGTCGGGTTCTGCAGCTGCCTCTTTACTCCCGAATGGGAGATTCCCAGCTATCAGGGCTTACATCAAGCATTGGAAGGTCTTCATTTGGCCAAGCATAGCTATTTCTCTGTGCTAACACCCACTAAGGCCCTTGGGCACACCTGTTGTTGAAATCCCAGGTGCACTGGCTCTGATGGCACATGTGTGACACTCTCTGAGCCATGAAGTAAACATCTGGATGCACCCCCACCTGGAGTTGTTCTGTGACCCTGTTTGGGATCCATCTGCCTGACCGCCCAGAGCCACCCCTGATGTCCTCCTTAGCCAAAGAGATTTCATGAGGGCTCTCAGAGCCAGACATGTGGAGGAGAGATTGTCCCTTGTTATAAACCTCTCAAAGCCAACTAGGAATTCCTCTGTCCCTTTCTTCTTCTCCAACCCCACATTCCTGGCTTAGCCTAAGAGGGAGGGGATATAGGTCTACATGAAAATCTCTTTCAATTACCTTTATCATTGATTCTTCTAGTCCAGAAAGAATATTTACCACAGGCATCTGAGGATGGGATTTTTGTGGGATGGGGGGCAGGGAGTTCTAGCTAGACTCTTAATTGTTAATGCTGATGTCTCGGCTTCTGGTATGGTTAAAATCTAGGAATAAATATCTTTGGTGTCTCTGCATTTATGCTCTGGCTCACCTTCCTCAGGGGGAGTGAATTGCAAGGTCTCACACAAAGAAAAAAAGAAAAGAAAAAAATACAAGAAATCTTCTGCTAAAAAATGCTTAAGTAAATGCTTCTCCACATTATTGCTTACTCTCATTGTACAACTTTCTGTCAATTTGTTCTCGTCTTTTTTTTTTTTTTGTCATTGTGCTTTTAAACTGTATTTGGTATACCATTAGAGAGTAGTTAGATGTATTGTTAGATTTGCGTGGTTCACAATTTAATCTTCAGACAAAACGATGTCTGATATATGTTTAAAATGGATCTGTCTTTGTGAATTGTATGTAATTCAAAACCACTTGATAATAGGAAAGCCTAGCTTCATCCTCTCCTTCACAATCTCTTAAGCCCACTCCATTCAAGCTGTCATGCACACCGCTCCATCGCCAGTGATTTCACTCACCAGTGATTTCACGCTGCCAAATCCAGTTCCCACTCTTCGTCTTAGGTATTTGTAGCATTTGAAACAGTTGATCAATCCCTTCTCCAGGAAACCTTTGCATAGCTTCTGGGCTTCTAAACTCTCCTGGTCTTCCTATTTCACCTTCCCACTCATCTTGTGGTTTTCTACTTCATCACTCCATGTGCTAAAAGTTAGAGGCAGTGCCTCGGAGTTCAGGGTGCATGGATATCTATGCTGTCTCAAGGTGACCCCATGCAGACTTGTGGCTTCAAATGCCATCATTATGTTGACAGACTTGCAAGTTTCTATCTCTAGCTGGATTTTCACTCTCAAGTTCAGACCCTTGCAGCCCATTGCCCCATCACATGTCTAAAAGATAGTAGCAACTTATCTTGCTCAAAATTAGCTTCTGTTCCTTACTCTCAAATCTACTTTACCCACAGTTTCCCATATCTCAGGAAATGGCATTTCAATTCTTTGAGACATAAACATGGGAGTCATCCCTCACTCAGGGCTGGTTGTTAGTAAATATTTGCTATATAAATGAATGAAATGCATTAAATCTGTGAGGCGTCGTCTTCAACTCTAAAACTCACAGAAAATCTATTTTATATATAATGTATAATTATATATAATATAATGTGTAACATATATATATGAAATAGATATGTCACCCATATATATTTTGTATTTGTTCAGAAGTTTTCCATGCAGAGGAATTACTAATTATTGCATTTACTTTTAGTTGGCTTAAGCCAAAGCGTGGCGCCTCTACAGGGTAAACTCATTTGATAATAGCTGCCAACATCGCCTCCCACATTAATGCACACACACTCCCGACACTCCCACCCCCAGCAGAGCTTCAGACAGCATTGTACCAAGGGATCCCTGTACTGAGGGATTTGGATCGTTGAGCCAAATCCCTCGGAGTCAAAAGAAGGGTTCTGTGAGGGTACTCTATTCTTTCATCTCTTATGTACTCCTCCCTGTGGTGTGGTTTGCTTTTCTAACTACACTATGCAGGATGGGTTGGGAACAGCTGGAAGAAAGGTAGTTAAGTTGTGTGCTTTGACCGATACATGTATATGAAGACTTGTATCAGTTATTTCAAAGTGAGAACATAAATGGATGAGGGTATCATTTCAGAAAATGTAAATAAGGAAACCAGTGAATGTTTTAGGTGATTAACTACCTACCATATCTAAAGAGAGAGACTGCTATTACATTTTTTTTGTCCTCTGGCATTACATTTTTATTTCTCCTCTCCTACTCTCTCTCTTTTCTCACCATTGAATCTCAAAATGTTATTAGTATCTAGAGAAACGATAAAAAATATCAAAAGTAAAATAGGAGAGGCTAATTGACAAATCACCAAACAATCCATAATTGATGTGCAAATTATGGCACATGAACCTTTTCAACTATATATCCATTTCAGAATCATGTATATAAAAATAAATCAGCATAAAAATGATTTGATGAGCTTTCAAAATTAGTTTATTTCTGAAAAAAAGAAATGAAACAGATGAAATATAAAGTGAAATTTTCATGTAAAATACTCCAGTGAGCAAAATGGAAACATTATTCTGTCTTCATGTCTGTCTAGCTGTAAGATTTTGATTTTGCCTGAAAATTTACTTTTAGAAAAATATACCTTTGTTAGCAAGAGGATATTCTTGTGTCATGAAGAAAACAAGATTAGCAAAGTGAATCTGATGTGGAATCTTCCAATTTAAATAAGATTACTCTTTGATTATTAGTTTTAAAGGTAACACATGTTAATTTATCTGCAAAATATTAACACATTTATTTATTAATAGTGAATAATAAAAAGTTTGTGACTAGATATATTCATAAAGTTAAGTGAATATAAGTAACTTGAAAAGTTAGAAATAGGCTTGTCGCCTGTGGCTCAAGTGGCTAAGGTGCCAGCCACACACACCTGAGCTGGTGAGTTCAAATTCAGCCCTGGCCCGCCAAACAACAATGATGGCTGCAACCAAAAAAATAGCCAGACGTTGTGGCAGGTGCCTATAGTCCCAGCTACTTGGGAGGCAGAGGCAGGAGACTCGCTTGAGCCCAAGAGTTAGAGGTTGCTGTGAGCTGTGATGTCACACCACTCTACCTAGGGCAACAGCTTGAGGCTCTGTCTCCAAAAAAAAAAAAAAGTTAGAAATAAATGAAATTAAACTACTGATAAAATCTTAAAGACTTGTCAACTGAATTCTGGTTTTAGACTTATAATGTCAATGATGGCCAGAAAACACCCTTTTTGTATTGCACTCTTTATAATTGTTGGACTATTTATAATGGTTGAGATGAAAATAAAGTGAAAGAATATTGAAGAGGTGTGAATAATAGGCTACGAGAATTCTAGAATCTTACTTATCCCACAAAATAGCTGCAACAGCTTTCCATTCCTTAGACTTGCAAAGTAATGAGCTTATAAGTCATCAGTTCCATCCTGATAATAAATGAAAAGCTGAACAAACAATTCAATCACTTTTCTTGCACTAATCAGAAAATCAAAATTACCGGGGAATCCACTGTATTTTGAAATTCCCAGGAAATGAAACTAACATCTCACAGCCACCTAATCTTTGATAAACCAAACAAGAACACCCACTGGGGGAAAGACTCCCTATTCAATAAATTGTGCTGGAAGAACTGGATAACCATGTGTAAAAGTCTGAAACTGGACCTGCACCTCTCTCCACTCACAGAAATTGATTCAAGATGGATAAAAGACCTAAATTTATAGCATGAAACGATAAAAATCCTCAAAGACAGCATAGGAAAAACACTGGAAGATATTAGGCTGGTGAAAGCCTTTATGAAGAAGACTTCCATGGCAATTACAACAACAAAAATAAACAAATAGGGGCCTGTGGCTCATCGAGTAGGGCACCAGGCCCATATACCCAATGTGGCTGGTTCAAACTTGGCCTCGGCTGAACCACAAAAAACAGAACTACCTGGGCATTGTGGCGGGCACCTGTAGTCCCAGCTACTCAGGAGGCTGAGGCAAGAGAAAGCCCAGGAGTTGGAGGTTGCTGTGAGCTGTGTGACGCCAGGGCACTCTACCGAGGGTGATAAAGTGAGACTCTGTCTCTACAAAAAAAATAAATAAATAAAATAAAATAAACAAATTGGACTTAATTAAACTGAAAAGCTTCTGTACAGCTAAGGAGACAATAACCAAAGCAAATAGTCAACCTACAGAATGGAAAAGGATATTTGCATATTTTGAATCAGATCAAAGATCAATAACTAGGATTTACAGAGAACTAAATTAATCCACATGAAAAAAGCCAACAATTCCATATATCAATTGGCAAGAGAGATGAATAGAACCTTCTCTAAAGAAGACAGATGAATGGCTCACAAACATATGAAAAAATGCTCATCATCCCTAATTATTAGAGCAATGCACTTGATCTTAGCCAAAAGGCCGAGAAACGATTATTGGAGCAATGCAAATCAAAAACACCCTGAGATACCATCTAACCCCAGTGAGAATGGCCCACATCACAAAATCTCAAAACTGCAGATGCTGGCGTGGATGTGGAGACAAGGGAAAACTTTTATACTGCTGGTGGGACTGCAAACTGATACAACCTATTTGGAAGGAAGTGTGGAGAACCCTTAAACAACTCAAGCTAGACCTCCCATTTGATCCTGCAATCCCATTATTAAGCGTCTACCCAGAAGGAAAAAAATCCTTTTACCATAAGATACTTGCACTAGACTGTTTATCAGAGCTCAATTTACAATCGCCAAAATGTGGAAACAGCCTAAATGCCCACCACCCCAGGAATGGATTAACAAGCTGTGGTATATGTATACCATGGAATACTATTCAGCCATAAAAAGATGAAGACTTTACACCCCTTGTATTAACGTGGATGGAAGTGGAACACATTATTCTTAGTAAGACATCACAAAAATGGAGAAGCAAGAATCCTATGTACTCAATTCTCATATGAGGACAGTTGATGACCTAGTACATGGTGGGGGTGTGGGAGAAGGGGAGAGAGATTTAGAGGGAAGGAGGGAAGGGGAGAGCAGAGAGATGGAAGGAGGGAGGGGGTGAGGGAGTCACTATGTGTGACACACCTTGTGAGGGCGGGACACAATTACGAGGACTTTGCCTAACAGATGCAATCAATATAACCTGGTTCTTTGTACCCTCAATGAATCCCCAATAATAATTTTTTTTTTTTTTTTTTACAGTTTTTGGCCAGGGCCGGGTTTGAACCTGCCACCTCCAGTATATGGGGTCAGTGCCCTACTCCTTGAGCCACAGGTGCTGCGCCTCCCCCCAACTTTTTTTAAATTTGCCAAGCTTGGTAACATGTAACTATAATCTCAGCTACTTGGGAGCTGGACTGGAAGATCACTTAAGTCCACTAATTTGAGGCTTCAGTGAGGTACAATGATGTCATGGCACTGTAGCTTAGGCAACAGAATGAGACCTTGTCTCAAACAAAACCAAAAACTTCCCAGAATGAAAAGAGTGAAAGGGAAAGAGAATGGAAAAGATAAACATCTCACCTCTCCCGCACACTGAATATCTAAGAGCTGTAGGATAATGTCAAAGATACAACATAAACATACTTAGAAAAAAATAGAAGAGAATGGAGCAAAAATAATATTTCAAATAACAATGACTGAAAATATTTTAAAACAAATGACAGCTACAAAACACAGATCTATAAAAGCTCAGAGAACAAGAAGTAGGGTAAATACCAAAAAACAAAAAAAAACAAAACCCCAAAATAAACAAACAAAAAAACCCTGTACATACGGATATCATACAATTCTCTGCCATTGTAAAAAACCAATGGCAGAGAATATCTTAAAAGAAGCTTCGGTTTGGAGATAGGTTTTTCCTTTAAAGGAGCCAGTAAGAGTAAGAATTATATAATGGAACTCAAACAAGAAGAGAGTGGCATAAAACATTTAAAGTGCTAAAAGAAAAAACCTGTAATTGTATATACCAACCTATAATTATATATCCAATGAAATTATCCTTCAAAAGTGAAGGAGAAATGAAGATTTTTCTAAAATAAACAATAACTGAAAGAATTCATCATTAGCAAGGCTTCCCTGAAAAAGAAATTTTTTTTTTAATTCTTCACAGAAAGTTGATGTAGTTCAGAAACTCAGATGTAAAAAGGAATAAGAAATAGAAAAAAAAATTAATGAAGATAAAATCTTTTGTGTCTCTTATTCTTAAGATGATTTAATAGGTAACTGTAGTTCAAATAATAATAGTAACAATGTACTTGATGATTGTAGCATGTGAATGAGAAATATCTGACAGTAATGTTATGTAGTGAGTAATGAGAAAGGATTGGGAATATTGTTACAAACTTACCTGCACTACCCATGAAGCCTGTGAAAGTAAACTTAGATTTGTTGTAAATGCATATTTACAACACTAAAATTTTCTAGGAGAAACACTAAAATTTTTTTTAAAGAAGTATAATCAATATGCCAAGAGAGGTCAAAAATAGAATCATATGAAACACTTAAAACCAGGAAAGCCACAAAAACAGGGAAGGAGAAAAAAAGAGAACAAGAATAATTGCAACAACTAGAAAACACAAACATAGTAGATATTAACTTAATTATGACAAAAATTAGTTCCGACACACATGGCTTCAATATACCAATTAAAAGAGATTGTCAGAGTGGATAAATAAATATGTTGTCTATAAAAAATAAAAACACAGTTTGGATTTAAAGAAATAGGCTAAAAGTAGATGTATTGATAAAGGTATACCCTGCAGACATGAATCAAAAGGAAGTTAAACTTACTGTATTAGTTTCAGACAAAGCGTAATTTGGACAAAGGAAAATTACTAGGGATGAGGAGGATGTTAATGGTCTGAATATCGTGTCTTTCCCAAAACTTTTATGTTGATATTTTAACTTCCAAAGTGATGGCATTAGGAGATTGGGCCTCTGAGAGGCGATTAGGTTATGAGGACTCTGCCCTCATGATTGCAGTTAGTGCCCTTATAAAATACTATTCAACCTTAAAAAAAGATAGAGACTTTACATCTTTTGTGCTTACCTGGATGGAGCTGAAACACATTCTTCTTAGTAAAGTATCACAAGAATAGAAAAGCAAGTATCCAATGTACTCAATACTAATATTAAGCCAGTAGATGAACTAATACCTGCCCACACAAGAGAAAAACTCAGTTCAATTCAAGCTGTGGGAAGAGAGAGTGGGGATAGGTGAAGAGGGAGGGGTATTGGTGTGCTCCCACCGAATAGGCACCATGTAGGGGCATATGGCACACTTCCTGGGTATGAGACACAACTACAACAGGGACTCTACCTAACAAATCAAACATTGCAACCTAATTGTTTGCATCCTCATATTAATGTGAAACAAAGAATAAAAAGTTTAAAATTCAAGAGCCGCTAAGGAGCTTCCTAGTGGAGCTTGCTAATACCTTTCACCGTGTAAGGACACAGCAAGAAGTTCTGAGAAAAGAAAACCCTAGAAATATAATTGATACGTTGAGAAAGGAGATAAGATGCAATCATATTACATGCTCATTTAAAACTACCAAAGACAGGAAAAGAGCAAAAGGAAAAGCAGAAACAAAGAACACTGGTAAGGAGTGGAAAACATAACAAAGGAGATATCAATTTAATTATATCAGTAATCACTTTAAATATCAGTGGTTTAAATACATCAATTAAAAGACAGAGAGGGTGGGGTCTTGGGGCCTTGGTGTGTGCCACACCTTTTGGGGGCAAAACACGATTGTAAGAGGGACTTTACCCAACAAATGCAACCAGTGTAACATGGTTTCTTGTACCCTCAATGAATCTCCAACAATAAAAAAAAAAAAA
>CAUYRH010113875.1:0-10376 GCA_963574655.1 Perodicticus potto | reverse complement strand
GATACTTTTTCTTCCATTCTAGAGATATTTTGCTAAGGAGAACATGTTCCAGCTCCATCCATGTCAATATGAAAGAGGAAAAGTCACCATCCTTCTTTAAGTGTAATTAACTTTTGTAACAATCACTCCAACATTATTTTTCAGCCTTCTACTGAGATTTCATTTCATTCATTCCATGTCATATGCCATGATATTGCTGAATTCCGAATATTTTTTTTTCTCTTGGTAAGTTCTGTTGAATAGCAGTCACTTCTTGCTTCATGGATAAAATATATTCTTTTATCCTAAAATACATAGTAATAATGGCTTTCATTGTTGATATAGTTGTTGTTGAAGTATTTTTTTCCTGAATAATTTTTATTTCCTTTAACTTGTTTTTCATTTGTTTGTCTGGGTGTTTTTTTGTTTTTTTTTGTTTTTGTTTTTTTTTGCTTGTTTTGTTTGGTTCTTTAGCCTCTATACTAGAATTTTCTCTTAGTTGTCTTGTTAGTCTAAATTGTCTGCTCAAGATTAGAATTGGAGCATTAAAATGCTCCTTGGAGCCCCAAGGTAATGAGTACAGCTATCTAACTTTAAGTGTTCTTGCCATAGATATATTTCTTGAGGGCATTCCTGGTTTCAATATCTGTACGTATTTTTGTGGGGTGGGAAGGTGGTCAGCAACTTCCAGAGAAGTTACCTTCTCTGCCCTGCCCAGTAGTAAAAGTCTGACTGCAAAGACTCTAGCAGCCAAGTGGAGGAAATGGACCGGGGGATTTCCTCATTTAGCATTCAGCACATACATGACTATTACCTTTCCTCTTTTCAGTACAGCACTCACCTGTTCCACTTTGTCAAAACCCTATGCTATCTTCAGAGAATACACATATAGTCTCTTAGCAGGGGTGTTGGTGTTGGGGCAGTGAGAGCGGAAGAGTAAGAAAGGGTCTAATCACTTTTACAAAGCTCCGCAATCTTGCTGCAGAGGGCTAGATCTTTGATCTTGTTGGTTCCCTTCCTCTTCTTTCCAGGACTGGGCAAGGATCTGATTCCTTAGGCCAATTCAGTTCACAAAAGCACAGTGAGATCTCAAGTGGCTTTAGGAGCCAGGGTGTGGAAACTCCCAAGTTATTTTCCAAAGCCAGGACACCTATTTGTTACATAGGAAAAGAGATTTCTCTCTTTCCTCAGCCAAGCCAAGCCTATAAATATGCATGTTCATGCCTCATATGGAATATCAATGGTAGCTTGGAAGATCTTATAAATAGCAAGTTATTCTCAGTTTCCTTTTAGTTTCAGATTTAGTTTCTCTTGTCTTGTAGGTAATTTACTTCTGGATTATATTCTTTCTGGCTTCTAAAGTTGTATTGCTCACATCTTCCCTCTTATTGTCCAATTTGGGGGCTTCTATTTTTAGAAAAACTTATTTTCTATAATTTTAGTGAGATTTGGAGTGTGTATAGTTTTGAATTGCATCTCAACCCAGAACTGGGTATTATCCCCCCCTTACTACTATATCTTCAATACCTAGTATAGTGCCTGGCATGTAAGGAGGTGCTCAATTAAGGTTTTCTTGACCTCAACCACATTACTTATAACACTAATACTATCATCAGCTATCTTAGCTAGCTGCACAATTGTTATTAGCCTCAAATGAAAGATATACTGTCTTGTAAAGTGCTTTGTAAATTTCTTGCACAACAGGATGGAAGTGAAGGAGGTGGCAATGCTTCTGTCTCCTTTCTAACTAGAGTTCACATGCCTGGCTATCTGTGTCACATGCATCATTTATAATCTTTGTTAAGAATTTGTAAAGTTGTTATTATTCTCAGTTTATTATGTGCCTAATTTTATTTCTCTTTGCTTTATTGTGCTTTTCAGTTATTGTGTTTTTCATGCATTAAAGTTGTGGCAACCCCATATCAAACAAGTCCCAAACATTTCCCCAATATTTTGGTAATTCTTACATTATTTCAGACTTTTTCATCATTTTGTATCTGTTATTGTAACCTTTGATGATACATTGTAATTGTTTTGGGGGTGCCACAAACTACACACATATGAGATGTTACTTTTAATTGATCAATGCTGTGTGTGTTCTGACTGCTCTACTGACCAGCTATACCACTTTCTCTCTCCATCTCCTCAGCCTCTTTCTATCCTGAGATATAACAGTACTGAGGTTAGGCCTATTAATTGGACAATGGCCACTAAGCTTTCAGGTAAAAGGAAGAGTCACCTGCCTCTCACTTTAAATCAAAAGCTGGAAATAATTAAGCTTAGTCAAGAAGGCATGTTGAAAACTAAGAGAGGCCGAAAGCTGGTCCTCCTGTACCAGCTGGCCAAGTTGTGAATGTGAAGGAAAAGTTCTTGAAGAAAATTCAAAGTGCTACTCCAGTGAATAGATGAATGATATGAAAGCAAAACAGCTTTTTTTGTTGTTATGTAGAAAGTTTTAATGATCCTGATAAAAGATCAAACAGCCACAGTATTTCCTGAAGGTAAAGCCTAATCCAGAGCAAGGTCCTAACTTTCCTCATCTTTTTGAAGGCTGAGAATGGTGATGAAGCTACAGAAGAAAAGCCTGAAGCTAACAGAGGTTGGTTCATTGGGTATAAAGAGAGAGGCCAACTCCATAACATGAAAAGTGCAAGACGAAGCAACATGCGCTGATGTAGAAGTTGCATCAAGTTATCCAGATGGTCTAGCTAAGATCATTGACAAAGGTGGCTACTTCGAACAACAAATTTTCAGTGGAGATGTGACAGCCTCTTAGTGGTGGAAGAAGCCATTTAGGACTTTTGTAGTTAGAGAAGAGAAGTCAATGCCTGGCTCAAAGCTGCAAAAGCAGACTGATTCTCTTATGAGGGGCTAATGAAGTTGGTGAGCACAGGTTGAAGTCAATGTTCATTTACCATTCTCAAAACCCTAGTGCCCTTAAGAATGTTGCTAAATCTACTCTGCCTGAGCTCTATAAGTAGAGCCACAAAGCCTGGATGATAGCACAACTCTTTGTGGCCTGGTTAACTGAATAATTTTAAGCCTACCTTTGTTACCTAATGCTGAGAAAAGAAGATATATTTCAAAAAATTAATGTTCATTGACAACTCACCTGGTACGCAACTGCTCTGATGGAGATATGCAAGGAGATTAATGTTGTTTTCATCCCTGTTAACGTAACATCCATTATGCAGGCCATGGATCAAGGAATAATTTTGATTATCAAGTCCTATTATTTAAGAAATATATTTTTAAGGGTATAGCTGCCATAGAGGATGACTCCCCTACTGAATCTGGGTAAAGTAAATTGAAAAACTTCCAGAAAGCATTCACCATTCTAGATGCTATTGAGACCATCCATGGTTCATGGGAGGAGATCAAAGTATCAACATTAACAGGAATTTGGAAAAAGCTGATGCCAACCCTCATGGATGACTTTGCAGCATTCAAGACTTCAGTAGAGAAACTTACTTGCAGTGGTGGTGAAAATAACTAGAGAACTAGAATTAGAACAACACATGCACTCTGGGTGACAGGCATGCTTATAACTTCGACTCCAACTACACAAAAGGAATTCATGTAACCAAAACATTTGTACCTCTATAATATTCTGGACAAAAAAAGAAAGCAAGTTGAAAAAAAAAAAGGAAATAGAGGAAGAATATTTGACCAAATTGTTGTAATTTCATGGTAAAACTTGAATGAATGAGGAGTTACCACTTATGGATGAACAACAAAAGTGTTTTTCTGAGATGGGCTCTTATTTTTGGTGAAGATGCTATAACACTTTTAAAATGACAAACAAAATTTTCAATATTTCATAAACGTATTTATAAAGTAGAGGAAGAGTTTGAGAGAATTGATTCCAATTTCAAAAGAAGTTCTATTCTGGGTAAAATTCTGTCAAACAGCGTGTGTGCTACAGAGAAATCTTTCATGAAAGGAAGAGTTAATTGTTATACTTAATTATTTCCTTATTTTAAGAAATTGTCATGGCCACTTTCAGTAACCACCACCTTGATGAGTCAGCAGCCGTCAACACAGACGCAAGTACTTTCACAAGAAAAATTAGGATTCTTTGAAGGCTCAGATGATGGTTAGCATGTTTTAGCTATAACTTTTTTAAAATTAAGATATGTATGAGGTGAGGGATATATGAACCAGTGCGATGTAAGCATTCCAAATTATATATGAAATAAGCACATTGTACTGCCTAAATGCATTCATGTATACATGATCTATCTCCTTAAGATTTAATAAAAATAAATAAATAAAAATAAATAAAATTAAGATATGTACATTGTTTTTAGACATAATGCCATTGCACACTTGGTAGACTATAATACAGTGTAAAGATAACTTTTATAGGTATAAGAAACAAAAAATTCATGCGACTTGCTTTATTATGATATTTGCTTTATTGAAGTGGTCTGGAACTGAACTCTCAATTTCTACAGGATATGCCTACATTTATTTTTTTCCTTCTCAGACTTGATTCTCACCATACCTTTTGCTAATTTCATGTAAAAATTTCTTTTAATTTTTTCTTTTCTTTATTTTTAAAAAGCAAGCCACATAATGGTCTTGTTTTTCTGTAAAAATATAACTTCTCCTCATGTGGAAGTGGCTATGGAGATCATAAGGTAAACTTCTAAACAGCTGGGATTCTGCTTGTACCAATTTTACCTCCTAACTAAACAAACCCACAAACAATCCTTCCAACTCAAAAGCATTCTTTCTCTTATATAGATGTTGAAAAATTTTATCCTGTTCACCAAGAATGCTTGAGGCATGGTACACCCATCTTGGGATACTAATCAAAATTTTAATATCTCATTTAGGTCTCATCTCCATTATTCGATTCAACTTCTATTTTAATATAAAACTAGCCCTAAATCAAATTTATTTGCAGAGAATACAAGGATAGTCACAAGGCCTTTAGGCAGAAAAAATGGGATATAAGAAATTGCATCCATGAACTCCAACACTAAAAAATAAACACACATGCACTCCCATATGGACTAACTATGGGATTCTGAAGCAGTGCAAAAAGGCACACTGCTTCCCTTTGCTGACTGGGCTGATTATAACTGAGGAAACCAGGGGGAATTCTGGATTCCTAGGGAAAGTGTCTTCACAATTCAGGAGGCTTCCCTCCCCCAATGTGCTTGGATTAGCATTCGTGTTTTAGCTTCCCAGGTGAACAGTGTCAATGTAAGTACATTTTGTGTAATCTTAGCAAAAAGAAAGAGCAATATACTCAATTCAGACGCAATGGGAGAAGCCTATGCTTTATGATAGCACAGATCTTTGTTCCTCTGCACAAGCACTTTCATCTCTTGCATCAGAAGAGGGAGGTGAGATTTCAGCAGAGTACATATGCTGCTCTCAGAGGTTATCTGAGAAGGGATCAGCCTCTTACAGTGGGTTCCTCTTCAAACCCCAAGCAATAGCCCCTCAAAGCTTCATCCTTAGACCATCCCCAAATCACCCTGCTCAGGTTGTCCAGATGGATATTGTTGTGTGACTCCTGCAAGATCAAAAGAAAGCTCATACCAGCCCAGGCTGGTTGTATTTGCCCTTTAATATGTAAAAAGTACACTCCAACAAAATGGGTGCCTGTGTTAATTGCTACTCTCAAAGGGGTAAGCTGAGGGCAGGAAAATGAGTGAGCTTTAAAACTGTATTCAGAGCAAAGACCTTGAGTGACAAGGTTAGTCAAGAAAGATTTTAAAAAATCATCTGGTTTAAAACCTCACCAGCTGAATGAGATGACAGATGAACAATGGATGCAGGTGGGAGAATGTGATTCCCTTCAATGAAAAAAGTGTGATGTGCAAGGCAATGAGGAAAGGCGAGGTGCTGGTGTGAGGTGGGGGGAGCAGATAATGCCTGTCCCATGTGCTCACTGTATTGTTAGAAGCTGCTGAAATAAAGCCTCTGGGGAGCAGTTATAAAAGAAGGCAGTTTTCCATTTTGATAGAAATTTAGAGGAACTGAAATTGTCATCGTGCTACTCTTTAAAGTAAAATTTTTATAAAAGGAGGAACAAAGTAAGTAAAACAGAAGAATGTGGACTTTTGAGCCAAATAGATTAAGACTCTACTCCACTGTTAAATATTTATGAGATTGTTTTTAACCTGAGTCTTGGTTTTTTAATCTGTAAAATGGGAATAATAATAATAAACCTTTTCCATTCTTTTAGAAAGAACAGTGATAACAGAGTTAAAATAATTGGAATAGTACCAGGTACTGAATAGGTGTTCCAGAGATGGTAGGTATTATTTGGGAACTGGATGCAATGACAAAAGAATAAAATCTTGGATGAAGTCTTTAAAATATATGTTATTCCCAATGGACCCTATTGATCCTAGGATGAAAGTCATCCTTTCATATCCTTTATGTATAGATAAGCAAATGTCATCGATGCTACCTGGAAAACAAATGACAACAGAGAAACAACAGCAAAGGTTAAAACGACCCAACAAACCACACTAAAACTGATACCGAAGCCAACAAAAATCTTTTCAGGTTTAAACAAAAAAACAAATTTACAAGAATTATGAAGACACATTTGTTAGAGTCACCATTTAGTTTCTGATCTTCATTCTTATAAACTAAATTACTTAAATCAGCCTCCCAATCTAATAGCTAATAGAAGGCCTGGCACCCTTTATTTGTGAATGAATAAATAAATTAATGATACAAATACATGAATGAACAAATGGACACCAATAAATCCTCATGCAACCAGATTAACTTCCCCAAATCATAATTATCACACCACCATGTCCTTGCTCCAGAACCAAGTGTTTTTCTCCTCCAGAGACCTACAAGGGTCTCCTATAGTCACAGGCAGCAATGATATGATACCTGGACAATGAAAGGAACTTTCTGAGGGTGGTACCTGTGGCTCAAGGAGTAAGGAACTGGTCCCATATACCAGAGGTGGTGAGTTCAAACCCGAACCTAGTCAAAAACTGCAAAAAAAAAAAAAAAAAAAAAGAAAGAAAAGAAAAAACTTTGAATCTAGTGAGCTTCAGCTACCTTTCTTTTCATCAGTAAAACACACTCTAAAAACATCTCCCAGGAAAGATGTCAAATTTTGTCATTAGCATCATTTTTTAATTTGTTATCATCCTCAAGTCAAATTACTCCTCAATGAGCAGCAATGCAGTTCACAACCTCTGAGCTGTGGGACCCTTTTCTCCTCTCTCGTGGGTGCTTTGTCCTCCCATTCTTTAAGATACAAACTTGCCTGTCAGGAAATTACAAAACTGGCTGAATAAGAAGCTGTCAGGAAATTCCACAAATAATTAAAAGCATAAAAATAAATAATAAATGACTAGTGGAAAAGAATGGTACTTTTCTCTCCATATATGCTCAGTGAAGAAAGAACACAGGAGATGTAAGAGAGTCCAAAGACCACTGCTGGTTTTCTCATAGGCATTTACATCGATTCTTCATTTTTCTGCTGAAGTATTTATTGTCTTAAAAATAGTTACATTTTTATTTCACCAGCATATCTGTTGAGATGCTGTAGCTTGAATTCCTTTCCTCTAATGAAGAATGAGGTGTATATGTTAAGGTAACTAAAATTCAGTTTCAGAATGAAAAAAAAATCTATTTCATAAATAGGCTAGCTCAACTCTTAACTGCCTTTGTCTCTGCCTTTCCCCTTTTTCTTTCTGTTTTAGAATTATCTTACTTCCCTTTCTCTCTCTCGTTTTATATGTATTTGTTTTTCACAACAATACAGAGAAAATTAATGGAATGAGAAAAGGAGATTGACAGGTAAGATGGGGTAGCATTAGCTTAGTTTCCTAAGAGAACTTTGAAGATCGTTGATACTCTTCCTCATCATTTCCAGCTCACAAGTCCAGACTGGGGAATCCAGCATCCTTCGGGGTCCCCTTTAATTATCAGTTCGAGTATTGTCTAAAAAGTGTAGAGCAGTGTGCTTCAGCCTTTTTTATCTCACGAAACACTTGAAGCTATAGCTAAACTTCCATGGCACACTTAAATTATGTTGATAAAATAAAAGTAACAAATAAGAATATATTTATTGTCTTTTGAACTTCTTTTGAAAATAATTTAATTAATGATTTTAAAAAATTTTATTTTAAAATCTCATGGCACACATGTTTAAAATCACTAGTATAGAGAGAAGATAGTCATTTAACTTTTAGAGAAATTAAACAGCCTCCCAGTTAAAACAAAACAAAACAACACAAAATAGTAATTTATGCAGGAATATATTTTGTCTTTTTATTTGCCTGGTCCTTTTGCACTGAAAACATATTGAAGGTAGTGACCACATTTATTTTGTTCATTAATGTACTTCTCATGTCTATGTATTGGGAAGGACTTAGTATATCTTTGCTAGATGAATAGCATAGCTAATAATTCTTGGTCTATTTATTTTTGCCAGCCACAATTGTAAGAACTAAGCCCACCATCCTGTTCAGTTCTTTGATGTTATCATTACAGCTCCTAAGACTTTCTCTGAGCCTGAAGATGCAGGGATAAGGGGCAGAGGTCACTAGCTGGAGAGAGTCTAACTGGTATTCAGACTTGGGCAGGCTGGCTCCAGAGCCTATTAATAAATATCTGTTAGCTTATTAGAATGTGTGTCAAAACAGGAAAAGCCAGTGTTTTCCTATTCTCCATTCTCACGCAGTCACTCAAAACTTTTGACCGCCCACACGGAGCACTTCTCCAGCAGATTCTCTAACTCAATTAAGTTCAATTCTGGCAGTACTTAGAGATAGCACCAGATCCCACAGGCTGAAGACTCACTCCCACAAAACTGACCCCTAATTCAGATGCCAACTGCAAGCACAGATTGTAACCTGTGCTTCTATCTGACTGTCTATCTACTGGAGTTCTCAGGATCACCACTTTGGGCTTCATTAATTTGCTAGAGCTGCCCACAGAACTCAAGGAAACACTTAACACTTACCAATCTATTTTATAGGCCATTACAAAGGACACAGATGAACAGCTGGAAGAGACACATTGGACAAGTCACATTGGAAGCAGTGTGGATTTTTCATGCCTTCTCTAGGTGCACCACCCTCCACGTGTGAAACTCTGTGGACTTTGTCCTTTTGGTTTTTTGGTTTTTTTGGCCGGGGCTGGATTTGAACCTGCCGCTTCCTCCTTTGGGGCCAGCACCCTACTCCTTTAAGCCACAGGCACTGCCCCTACTTTGGGGGTTTTATGCAGACTTCATCTTCCAGATAGGACTGCATGCATCACTGCCTATTGATGATCATCTTAACCTTCAACCTTTCCTCCCTTCCCAGAGGGTGAGGACTGGGTCTGAAAGTCCCAACCGTCCAATTATGGCTCGGACTTTCTGGTGACCAGCCCCATCTTCCCAGCAACTAGTCATCTCACTAGCATACAAAAGACACTCTTATCACTCCAAAGATTCCAAAGGGTTTAGGAATTATAAGTTAGGAAATAGGAATGAAGACCAAATATGTATTTCACAATATAACAGAATATTAAGATCATAATTAAAAATTATTTTATATATTCTGGATATTTCAGAAGAGGGAGAGAGGCCTCGAGATTTCCATGTTCCTTTGACAATAACCCACACCAACCCATAGTTAATATCATAGCAGTAGTAGTTGGTAACTTAGAATATTTCCTATTGCCCCTTTAGGTATTAGGTTAACCAAACCTTGGGAATTCGTGAAAATTCTTGCCCAAGAATTGAAGTTGTGCTTGCCTCATTTTGGCATTATTTGTTCCTTTTTTTAATTTCATTTTTTTAAAGTTCCTTGAGATGTAATGTTAGGTTGTTTATTTAATATCATTCTCCTTTCTTTTTTTTTTTTATTTATTGTTGGGGATTCATTGAGGGTACAAGAAACCAGGTTACACTGATTGCATTTGTTAGGTAAAGTCCCTCTTACAATCATGTTTGCCCCCAAAAGGTGTGGCACACACCAAGGACCCCCCTCACTCCTTCCCTCTCTCTGCTCTTCCTTTCCCCACCCCTCCCTCATTCTTTCTCTCTCTGCTCTCCCCTTCCTTCACCCCCACCATGTCATTAATTGTTAATTGTCCTCATATCAAAATTAAGTACATGGGATTCATGCTTCTCCATTCTTGTGATGCTTTACTAAGAATAATGTGTTCCACTTCCATCCAGGTTAATACAAAGGCTGTAGAGTCGCCACTTTTTTTTAACAGCTGAATAGTATTCCATAGTGTACATATACCACAGCTTGTTAATCCATTCTTAGGTTGGCGAGCATTTAGGCTGTTTCCACATTTTGGCAATTGTAAATTGAGCTGCAATAAACAGTCTAGTCCAAGTGTCCTTATGATAAAAGGATTTTTTTGCTTCTGGATAGATGCCCAGTAATGGGATTGCAGGA
>CAUYRH010113874.1:0-19359 GCA_963574655.1 Perodicticus potto | reverse complement strand
GTGCCCGCCACAGTGCCCGGCTAAGCTCCTTCTGGCTTCCCTTCGCTTCGTTCGCTGCCTTCCCTTCCTTCCCTTCCTTCCCTTCCTTCCTTCCTTCCTTCCTTCCTTCCTTCCTTCCTTTCTTTCTTTCTTTCACATAGCTTCAAGCTGTCACCCTGGATAGAGTACCATTCCATCACAGCTCACAGCAACCTCCAATTCTTGGGCTCAAGCGATTCTCTTGCCTCTGCCTCCCAAGTAACTGGGACTACAGGCACCCGCCACAACGCCCGGCCATTTTTTGGTTGCAGCCGTCATTGTTGTTTAGCGGGTCTGGGCTGGATTCGAACCCGCCAGCTCAGGTGTACGTGGCAGCACCTTAGCCCGTTGAGCCACAGGCGCCGAGTCTAAGCTTTTTCTTTCTTGTGGAGATGGGGTCTTGTGCTTGCCGAGACTGGTCTCAGACCTCCTGAGTTCAATTCCTACAATGATTACTGATTTGCATAAAGGGGCAAAAATGATAAACTTTTGTCCTGGCTTTTGCCTCACCTATGTAATATTCCTGAATATTTTGATGGTTCTTTGTTTTACTACATTTGTGTTTTTGTTGAAATTCCCTCAAAGGGATTGTCCCTCATAACTCTTTTTAAAAGAACACCTTGTAGTCTCCACCCCTTACTCGCTTCATTTTTTTATACAATTGTCACCAGTTGACCTCCTACATTTTTTTCCCTTACTGTCTCTCTTATCATATAGAATGGGTGCTTTATGATACTGGTGAATTTATTGAATCGCTGGCATATTCAGCTTCTGTACAGGGACAGGAACAGACTAGTCATTCAACAGATATTTATGAGAATGTGTTGAGAAATAATGTATATAAATGGAATATCAAACTAATAAATGCATTATATACTGAGAATTTATAGTAGTTATCTGACATTGGGAAAGAATATAATCTGTACTCCTGGCATAACAATAGTCTATTTATTATAAAAGTATATTGTGTCGTTTTTCAATTGTCTTTTAGCATCAATTATAAGCTTAGTTGTGCCTAATCGTTTCATGGTCTTGTTTCTTTTTAACCTTTTAAACGTCACACCCAACCAACCACATCAGAGCAAGCAAACTGTTTTCCTTCATCTTGCAGTTTTCCCCAGAACTTAATCAATTTGAGGATATAATAAGGTACTTCACAAAAAGGTTTTTACTGTTTTATAAAACTAATTACTGAAACAATTTTTTAAAATGGATTATTCTAGAAAGAGTGAATCATTTCCTTAAATCTCAGGCTTTCTTACTAATTCATAAATAAACTTCAACTTACCAGGAAAGTTATATAAGGAATAAGGTTTGATAAAAACACTGCCTCACCAATGAATTATTTTTCACACTTATGTGTCCACTTCAAGGATGGTCAAACAACTGAAAGCCACAACAAATATTTTATAAAAACTACAAGTAAAGGACACAGAAATTTCCTTGTGGAGCCTGAGCTCTGCATTGTCTTGGACAGTATTTATTCCAGTGTTGTGAGCCCACTGCACGTAACTCAATGAGACTTTAGTAGTGAATGAAACATAGTTCATAATTGGTAGTTCCAATGGGTTTTAAATGGTGTATTATACAACATTGTCCTATTAGGCAATCAAATGTTAAAATATAAATTTCTAGAACAAAACTTTTGCTCAAATTTCTTATATTAAAATCAGATCCTTGATCAGATCAGAACCTGGGCTACAGTGGAAAAAAAGACAAAGAATCAGAACATTGACTCTGTCGAAGAGACACTATTGTCACAGTTTAAGAACACATTGCCAAACCCTATTATTCCCTACCCAACAAACAATATATAGAGTGATTGATACTTGCTCAATAGAAACATAAAAACCAAAACCAAAACATGGAGGGCTGACTACTAAGTTTGCAAACTCATCCTAGAAAAAGCGCTACAGACCTCATTGCTGAATATGACTATGGTCATCTTCCAAGTCCTCCCCTTGGGGAGTTAAGCATGGATGCCAGCACTTAGTCCACCTTTCAAAGCCATTTGGGAACTCTTTTTCTGGAATGGCCATCAAAGCTGTTATCGTATTACCTATGATGTCCTGAATGACATCATCAAAATGTCTTCCTTTCAATATCACCTTTCTCTTTAGGTAAAGAAAAAAGTCATTAGAGATCAGATCAGTTGACTAGGAAGGGTGTTCCAATATAGTTATTCATTTATTGGCTAAAAGTTCCTTCACAGATCATGTCTCATGAGCTGGTGTATTGTCATGGTGCAAAGAGCCATGAGTTGTTGACCAAGATTTTCAGTTATGATTTCCTGTTTGTTGATGTTTACTTAGTCTGCTATGCCTCTCAAAGTCAGCCAATTATTTTGACACACAAGTCAACAAATTTTTATAATGTTTTCATCAGTTCTGCTCATTACTGGCCCCCCTCATCTTTCTTCACCACTGATGTTTTATTTCTCCTCAGAAAAATGTTTAATCTATTTGTACACCACCATTTCTTCATGCATGGCATTATCCCCATAAATAAAGTTGGACTAATATGTTCCTGATTTTACTTCCACTCTTGCTAAGTTTGACAAGAAATTTATGAATGTTTGTTTGTTGCTTTAATTCAAGCTCCAACGTTCTCACAACACCACACAAAAACACGCAAAAGTAATTATGAATGACTCTCTGCAAGACACTGCCACACATTGACACCAACATAACTGTGAGACCAGGATACACCGAGGTTATGAAACCTTACCCAATTGTTTGTACGGTGCTGCCAGTG
The DNA here is from genome assembly GCA_963574655.1 of Perodicticus potto. Lineage (NCBI taxonomy): Eukaryota > Metazoa > Chordata > Mammalia > Primates > Lorisidae > Perodicticus > Perodicticus potto. The sequence continues at coordinate 16,587 of CAUYRH010113874.1, read as the reverse complement.
TAAACGCATGGTGGCAAGTTTGCAAACTTAATCATTAGGCATTTTACAGTCTTCTTAATTGATTTTCTTAACTAAATTTATATTTCATGAGAAAGTAAAATTTTATCCGAACCCTGAAATCATTTAAGCTAGGCCTCACCAAAAGTATTACTTTATGTTTTAACATATTTTGTGGAGGCATCAGGACTAAAGAAAAATATATACTTACTATGGAGAGAATGTTCTTAATTACATTGATTCCACTGATACCTAAACTTAAGAGCCCTCTTTAAAATACAGTTTGCCCAGATAATTGGCAGTCTCTTCTTTGCTGTTCTATTCCAAGCATCTCTTCCTGTATGAATTTAAGCTTACGCTTTTGAATTTCTAAATATAGACCCATTGATAATATCAGCTTTTTGATATGTACCGTCAAGCATTAGAAGACTTGCCTGTATGTCATTTTCAGTTGAATGCCATTTTTTTCTGCATATTTAATCATCAAACGATGTGATCCTGAGGCTAGGTGAAAAGCTGGTGGAGTGGACATGAAATGACAGTGCCAAAGTGTCACAGCTATCACATTAGCACAAATATTGTCTGATAGAAGACAGGGGAGTGGTTTGTAGAAAGAATTGTTTCCAGACTTAATTACATTGTGCTGCCAATTTACTATTGCTAGAGAAAAATTTAAACAGAAAATGCTCAATTCAGTGCAAAGCTGTAAAGAGATAAAATAGGAGGAAAAAATACCAAGTTTTAATTAGTTTCCAGGGCAAGTTTTTTTTTTTTTAGAAAACTGTCAAATAAAAAAAGATTGCCACATTGACAGGTTTTATTATCATACATGACTGTGCCAATCACATGTAATGGAGAATAACATTATGTACCTGCTAAAATAATATGGGTTGCAGTTTATATCTTTGGAAACTTTGTAGAAAATGTATTTTCCTAGAGACTGTGCTGAAAATGAGTATTTCATTTGAAATTTTATGTTCATAAACAAATAATGAGCTTCAATTAAAAGAATGGATTTGGATTATTCCCAATGAGTTTTTAAGATATTATTTTTCTTTTTAGTTTGTAATTACTCAAGGAAAGGAAGACTTTTCTTTTGATTTTAAGCACATGTATGGTAAACAATGATTATCCCTAAAAACTGCCCAACTATTTCAGGAGACTCATTAACTCAAACTTAAACAATAAATATTATGGTGGAGGAATATGTTAAAACACAGTGGATTGGAATCGAATTACTTTCCTAATTTATCATCTATGTGGTTAAAAGGACATTAAAAAAGGAATTGGAGTAGAAAAATTGCTAAAATCTCTATATTTTTAATATCCCAAGATTATCAAAAATTAAATCATAATTAGAAGCACCTGTAAAACCATTTGTTTCCTCAAGTTAATCCGTATCTGCCATATTAAATTATTCTTTGAGAGTATCAGTTTACACAAGTAATATCATAAAGTTACACTTGAGCTGCTAAAAATATTATGTTTCATTTAGTGGCAGATAACCTCTACTTTAATCAGAATGGTAAAAATAAGTGCTTCCTCTTTGTGATTATTATACCATAAATTTCAGTAACCTATGGTATTTTGTTTTCATCTCCCTCCGTTTTAGCTCCGTGACTTCTAGTCTCTCACACTGCATTAACTTTGTTTTCTTCCTCTGAACACCCTCTCTTTTCCTTTTTGATATCTTTTTCCTTTCTTTTCTAAGTACTAGGATCAGGCACTGACTATTTTAGCACCTTTTTCTTTAGCGTCTTTCCTACTAGCATCCACTCGAATTGAAGCTGGGTTTCCTGTTCACATGTCCCCTTCCTTCCATCACAGGTTCACTCATATGGGGAGGCCGGAGAAGCTGGCTGGGTCTGGGGCCAGGGCTGGAGCTGGCCTCATGTTTGGGGAAGGGCTAGGTAAAGCTCCTTGTTCATTTTAAGTTTTCTGGAAATCTGTTAACTCACTTCTGAGTCAATAACAAAGTATAATATAATCGCTGACTTTTTGTAAATCTCTTGGGGAATTTGGTGACTTTGTTAAGGTAGAAGCTCATCATTCCTGAGTCCTTTCACCCTGAAATCAGAGCATATTTCTATAGTGGACAGTCACATTAATAATAGCATCAGAAACACACGATTACATGTAAAAACCTCTGACATAATAAATGTATTCTTAAATATTGAGTAAGAGTTTAATAAACTTACATTTAAATCACTGTATAATATCATGATCAGTTTGATTATAATTTGGATTTTAGCTTCTCCGGGGACTTTTCCTCATCCCTATTTCAGTTAATCAAGCTGTAATTGGCATTTTAATACATAAAATATTAATTATAATGTCTTTGATATTAATAATAATTAGAAACCTCAAAGTATTTTATGATTTTTATAAGAAAAATTAAGTTGCATTTAGCATAATGTTATTAGTTTTAAAGGCATATTATACATCTAATATTAATTTAAAATGGAAATTATCCTGGATGGAGTTAGAGAACATTCTCCTTAGTAAAGTATCACAAGAATGGAAAAGCAAGTATGTACTCAATACTAATACGAAATCAGTAGATGAACAAATACATGAGCACATGAGTGAAAAATGCAATTAAACTCAAGTGAGGGGGAGGAAAGGGGCAGGGGGGAGAATGGAGGGAGATGGGTGTGCTCTCACCTAACAGGCAACAAGTAAGGGTATATTGTGCCCTGGAGGAGGGGCACGACATCAACCTGAACTTCATCTAACAAAAGCAAATAATGTAACCTAATTGTGCCCTTTAAATCTGAAATTTAAAAAAATAAATTAAAAAATTAAATGGGTTTTATAACCTATGTATTTATTATTCTATTAACTATATTTAGTGCTCTGTTCTAATAGAGAAAATTGAATTTATCATAAACTTACAAAGAAAAATGCAAATTGGAAAGCATGAAATTTTTATTCTAATATAGCATCTCGCATGTAAAAATGAGATAATAGGAGATAAAAAAGGAAAAAAATAATAATTTTGACAAATTTTCATATTGTTAAACCTAGATGTACTACATGCTATTAATTTCCAGGTCAAGTAGTTCATTATATTTTCTAAACCTAATACCTAGAAGAAGGCTCCATGAAATTAACAGACCTATTCATTTTAATGGGAATATATTACAATGAGAATGACTTTATGAATTCATTCTGGATGAATGATTAACACCTCATTCTTTTCACTTCTTCTGTTTGTAGGTAATGCAATACATATTTGGTGCTCACTGAGTAGTTTATAATAAAAATAATATAAAATATTACTATGTCTACCTCTCTCTTTTATTTATTTATTTATTTTTTGGAGACAGTGTCTCACTATGTTGCACTGAGTAGAGTGCCATGGTGTCACAGCTCACCGCAACCTCCAGCTCTTGGGCTTAAGTGATTCTCTTGCCTCAGCCTCCCATGTAGCTGGGACTACAGGTGCCCACCACAATGCCTGGCTATTTTTTGGTTGTAGTTGTCATTGTTGTTTGGCAGGTCTGGCCTGGGCTCAAACCCACCACCACTAATGTCTACTTCTCATACAAGTTGATAAAACTTCCTTTTTATTTCTATTAGTATGTTACAAATGCAGTAAAATAGATTCTTTTGGCTACTTATAAAGTAGTCCAGTTACAATAATATTGTCTTTGGACAATATTTGGAGTTATTTGGAATGCATATGCCTATTATTATTCTTAATAAATCTAAAAGCATATTACAGCACCAAGATATAGTAGAGCATTGTATCACATTATATATGTATAATTTATATATATAATGATAAAATGTATGTCATTATATCATGACCACTAGACTAGTCAATGCTTTCTCCAAGGAAAGAGCGCATACAATTATATAAAGCATCATTATGTCTAATATATAAGTATTATTGAATGAAAGAGTTGTGTAGTTAAATCAACCTACTGTCCCTTGTCCTGCATGGTAGCATGCTACATCTGGTCAGCAAACATGTATAAAATCAACCCACACTAAGGGTTGGATTCCAGTTTAGGGAGTGAGGAATTTAAAAAATTTCCCAAAGTTTCTGAATATAGTTTCAACTATTTTGTTTATATCTCCAAATTCCCTTAGGATTTATACATTTTTCTGTAGAACTTGTTAGAAAAGTAGGAAAATGTACAAGGAAAGAATCCACATGAGAGTAAACTAACTAAATGCCTTAGAATATAATGTGAAGAAAATAATTTTATATTAAACTTCCTGGAAAAATGGTAATAAATATGAAATGTGTTTTCTTGGCTTAAATGTTGGCAATATAGACTTACATCAGCCTTTCCGGGCCATTATTTTTGTACATAAATTTGCAAGGTTGAATAACACAGTGAGTATGTGTTGCCATTATTAACAAAATGCAATATGATGGGTATTATGACTCACCTTATTAAAGGAAATGTACAGGAGTTCTACTATTAAGTGACATCTGTTATGTTCTTTCCTTGATTTACCTTCAAAACAAAACAGTTTCATAGCAGTCCACCTGGTAATTAATATTTTTAGTTTAGGTCTGTTTTTCTGTAAATATAATCAGAGGAGATAGAAAATTAAAAAAAGATGCCTGCACAGAGATTATGCTCAGTGATAACCCAAATGTGCACAACTACTCTTTCCGTATTTTACTGGCACATGTAACAATAACAATTGTATCAGAGAAAGCAGAAGGACTTTCTTTGTTAGTATTCAGAGGCCGCAGCCCCAGGGAATTTTAAACTTTGTGCAGTTTCTATGTTTGTAAATAACGGAATAAATGTAGACCAATGAATGCACTAGGTAAGGCCAGTATTTCATGTGTTTGAGTGTGCATGCACACGCACCGAATCTTCATTAAACATTGCACTAAATAGTGAAATAATAACTTACCTCTCAGTGCAATCCTATGCATTGAGATTTTCACATATTATATTTGATCAATCGAATGTCAAACATCTTTTGGTGATGAAATTATTAAAATCGGATGAGAAAAGTACTTCAAAAAATTTACAATTTTATTTTTATTTGTTTGTTTGTTTGTTTGTTTGTTTATTTTTTGAGACAGAGTCTCACTATGTTGCCCTCAGTAGAGTGCTGTAGTGTTACAGGTCACAGCAACCTCAAACTCTCAGGTTTAAGCGATTCTCTTGCCTCAGCCTCCCAAGTAGCTGGGACTACAGGCATCCACCACAATGCCCCATATGTGTATATGTGTGTGTGTATGTATGTATGTATATATATATATATATATTTTTTTTTTTTTTTTAGTTATCATTGTTGTTTAGTAGGCCCAGGCTGGGTTTGAATCTGCCAGCCCTGCTGTATGTGGCTGGTGCCCTAAGCACTGAGCTATGGGTGCTGAGCCAAAATTTTAGAGGTTCATTTAAGTTTAAATTCTGAGGTCTATTTGAGTTCTTCATTATGTCTTCAGCATCTTTTTTAGACAGTGTTCTTTTCCATGAGATTCCAGGTACATAGAGTTGTCACCTGTGTTTCTCTTCTCAAAAGCATCGATTTTTCAAATCACCTAAGGAAATGCTATTGTTCCCTTCTTTAAAAGGAGATATTTATGGTACATAACCCTTTGGGAGGTACTTTTTTCTTCTTGAGAATAGAACGGATGGTAAGAATTGTTTTGCATTTTAATTTCTGCTATGTAAATTCTCTTAACAAATGGTGAAGTCTTGGTCTGGGTGCTATTATCATTTATTTTGTTTGGGGATACTGATAATGGTCACTTACCCCCAACTTACTGTCCCCAGTCCAGACATAACTAGGGTCAGTCACTTACATCGCAGAGGCACGTGGAAGCCATAATTCTGCTCTGGAGCCCAAACTGGAGGGAAAACTTCCTTGAGTCAACCCCGTGCTGATACAACTACAACACAGACGGTGTAGCCCAGAGGTAGGACTCAAGGTCTCTGAGTCTGTCCTAACGTGGAACAAGCCATCACAGTCTTGTTTGTCCAACATCGGCCTCCTTTCTCCTCCCTGGACAGCTATTCCTGAAGGCCACTTGCCACAGTGCGAGTGGTTTCCCTGGGCCGGTGAAACTTTGTCACAGAGCCCTCCACCCCCCAGTGTCTGACGAGAGACTAAGACGAACAGCTGGAAACACTTCAAAGGGAAAAGAGAAGCCTCATTAGAGAGAGGCAGCGGTCACTGAGGAGACCGGGAACTCTGCTGGCCTGCTGGGCATGTCCAGGAGCCTGTGGGGCTCGCTGCGCTTTCTCAAGGCCCGGGCAGGTGCGGAGCCCGTCTTCTCTGTCCCCGGGGTACGGTGGTACTCAGGCTGATATCTAAGAGTAAAATGAACAGCGACTTCCAAACATTGAAAAATTGCCTTTTTCGGTCTTTGGAGTTTACCTGTCTGAAATTTAAATTTCATACCATTTGGAAAATGGCAGCAAGAGAGGAGAGAAAGATAAGCTTCTGAAGGAAAAAAAAAAATGCCTGACTGCATAGTGTGTGAAGTGCCTCATGACGACAGGTGCCCCCCTGGCGTTTGTATCCTCCACTTTAAGAATCTATGGAAATATTACATGAGAGTACTTACCACGTAAGGAGGTGATACAAGGGTATGAGGAAATAGAGCAGTTTGCAAGAGAGACTAGGCTTTTAAAGTTTAAGTTTGAAAGTAGATCACTACTGCCATTATTTTCAGTTATTCTAGGAGACCTGTCACCCATGATGAATTTGGGACAAGCTGCTCTTCTCAACGATGTGTGGCTGTCAGGGTCCTGCCAGGGTGATGCGGGGGAAACTTCCACAGTTGCTCTGTCTGATGCGCCCAGGGTCCTCTTTACGACACTGTCTCTATCAGTGAGGACCCGACTGATAGGAAGCAACTACAAAGGGAATCTGATCATGAATTTGGAGTTGATTGAATGATGAGACCCCAGCTACACACATGCTCTTTAAAAGGCATCTGGGCACAATGTGTAGCTGATAGTCTCCTTCTGAGTTAAAGCCAGAAGCAATAAATCAATTTAATATCTTTGCATTTTACAGCTCTCTTCTGAAGAACTTCTCCTATATCGAGGATGCCCGGAAATGTGAGTTATGTTTCCTTACCACAGACTCATTTAAGTTTTAGGTTTCAATAGTGACCATCCTTTATTACTGAACAACAGATAAAAGCAAGAGCTAGAATGTTATTTTGTGTAGAAATATATTCTTTTATACTGAGAAGTGCCTAACGGTTTCCTCTTCTGATAGCATTCTGTATTTCTGCTTAGCTAGCAGGAAGATTCAGAACTTGTCCACTTTCTCCCTCAAATGCTGATTTAGGAGAGCGGAACGTAGCTCCCAGGGCACACATATTTCAGAAACTGCCAGAGATGTATTTACACCTTGAACACCGACCTATGAGGAAAATTTCTCCAGAAATTTATATAGGACTTTGCTATTCTTTTCTACTGCCCAATAAGTTAAATAAAATTTGAGTGCCTCTGCCACTCCTAGAAAAACAGAGTGCTCAGTTTAAAAAGGTTTTCCATGTTATTTTGGGGGAAATTGAAGAGGGAACTGGGGATATTTGAAGTTTGTCTTCTGGAGAAAATATTTAGTGCTACTAGTTTTCCAAGAATATAAATGTGAAATGACTTTGCAAGGACAAGGACTTAGTGATAGACAATCTCTACGGATAGAAGGAATTGAATTTTTGCAGAAAGCAACATAGTAAAACTCAGGTAAATCTGGGAAAGTACCTAATGACCTGTGGAATTTCCTTGAAGATTTTTCACTGTTGGCTAGAGCAAGAGGGAGACGGAGTCTAGAGAAATGTGCAGGATGTGGCTGACAGTAAAGTAAGATTGGTAGTCTGTTTGTTAGCCTTTGAAAATGTGAACGACACTAATTAATCTTAAAAAATTGTAACAACCCCCCATAGACCATAGGTTTAGTATCTGCACTTAGAAAAAAAATTTTCTGTGAATTCAATGATGCTTTCCAATGAATGTATTTTTTTATCACAATATAATTATACTCAAAATTGGAATACGACCTTATAACCTAGTTCTTCTAACTCTCAGCGGTCGGTAGTTACAAATGAGGTTGTATTAAGTGTATAAATTTGTGCTTCTTTGACTTATTCCTGGCGACTTACTCTGAACACCACAGCATCTAGTTTCCTCCTCTCACACAATCTATTTCTAGTCCAGTTACTTCTGAGAATTTCTGTGAATTTATCACATTCAGGCACAAATACTCCTCCCGTGTTCTTCCACTCTAGATCCTCCCATTAATATCTGTTAGTGCTAAAGAAATCTCTTGGTGGTGACTGCCTGGTACTCTCCAGAATTTCAATAGCTGATTGATTAGGGATCACCAGAAGAAGCTGATGGTTGTGTTCACTGCTGTGCAGCTGAGTAGATGAGTGGTCAGCAGGTAGTTTCCAGACAGAACATGACAAGGGCTCTCCCCGAGTTCTAAATGAAACCTGGTCTTTATTGGCAGGCAATTGACTCTCGCAGCCCTTTCAAATGAGCAAAGGTTGTTCTCTCATGCTTCAGGAATGACATCCTCCTCAATTCTAGCAATACTTTCTAGTAGACTCACCAGTACTTCTAGTAGACTCACCTCCTCAGCTCTGTGTGTGTCATTACACAGTTTAAACAAACGTTCCTTATGCTGCTTGAGTAGAATAAGCTAAGTTTTCGTTTGTTGGATTTTGGTTTTGCCTAGAATTAATCTGATGATGCAGCCATGTCACATAGGTGATATTGTTGATATGTAGCTTTCCACTGATTTCCTATCTTGCCAAAATTTATACATTATAAATTATATAGTCTCTGGGAAAATATGTGATGAGAGCTGTTTGTAGGCTAAGAGGGACAAAAAGTCAAACTGTGGAATAATCCAAATGTCCTTCAATAGAGAATGAATAAAATGTGACATATGCAGAAAATGGAATGTTATAGTTATAAAAGGAAATAAAGTGCTGATACATGTTACAAAATGAATGAGCTGTAGACACATAATGCTAAATGAAACAAGCCAGACTCAAAAGGTAAGTAACCTATTGTCTTCACTGGAATGAATACATTCCAATTGTATTCTATATGGAATCATTTAAGATCTCCAGAATACCTATGTCTGCAGAGAAAGAAAGCAGATTGATGGCTGCTGGGGATGGGGAAGAGGAAAGGCTGGAAGATGACTAGCCAATGGGTCTGAAATTTTCTTTTGGGTAATTTTAATTTTATTTTTTAAAAATCTTTCTTTTTTTGGAGACAAAGTCCTACTCTGTCAACCTGGGTAGAGTGCCATGATATCATAGCTCACAATCTCAAACTCCTGAGCTTAAGAGATCTTCCTGTCTCAGCCTCCTGTGTAGCTGTGCCTGCCACAATGCCTGGCTTGTGATCTGAATTTTATAGAGGTGTTGGCGCCACAATATTGTGAATGTACTAAGTGCCACCAAGCAGGTATACTGTAAAATGGTTAATTTAGACCCATGATATATATATATATAGAGAGAGAGTATAAATTTTTCCTTAATATGAAATTAATATTAAAAGAAAGATTTTTCCATTTGTTTTTAGAGTGTTACAAGTCCACATAAATACACAGACACAGAAACCAGATTGATGGTTGGTAGGGATTGGGAAGAGGAAAGGCTGGAAATGAATGGGTATGAAAAATAATTAATCTTTTAATAATTTATACACAACATTGTTCAAGTTGTAAGAATTAACACCAAATTTGCATTATTCAGTTAATCTATAAGGATAGCATACATAATATTCCGATAGAAGCCAGCCAACTCAGAATCTCTAATCTGAAAATTTGAAATCTGTAATGGTCCAATAAACAATTCCATTTTTTCCCTTTTTTAAAATTTCAAATTTATATGAGGGTACAAATTTCTCACTTCCAAGGCAAAGTTCAAGTTGTAGAAGAGCTCCTCACCCAGGGCTCTGCTGAACACCCTCACATTGTGCACAGTAGGTGAGATCCCTCCAATCACCCTCCCTCCTCCCGCCAATCACCCTCTCCCTTCCTCACCCTCCCCTCTCCCCTTGTTAGACTATATTTGTGTTTTATCACACATATGTGGAGAGAAGAGAACACCCCAACACTGCTGATGGAATTGCAAACTCATACAACCTAAATGGAAAGAAGTATGGAGAATTCTTAAAGAACTAAAAGTAGACCTTCCATTTGATTCTGCCATTCCATTACTAGGTATCTACTCAGAAGAACAAAAATCATTTTATCAAAATATTTATTGCAGCTCAATTCATAATTGCCAAGTTGTGGGAGCAAACCAAATGCCCATCAACCCATGAAAGGATCAATAAACTGTGGTATATGTATATCATGGAATATTATTCAGCCATAAGAAAAGATGGAGACTTTATATCTTTTATATTTACCTGGATGGAGTTGAAATATATTCTTAGTAAAGTATCTCATGAATGGATTAAAAAAAAGTCCAATGTACTCAATATGAATATGAAACCAATATATAAATAATTACACAGCCACATGAATGATAAAACAATAACCAGTTCCTTTGAGTGTCATGTTTGTACTCAAAAGGTTTCAGATTTTGGACCATTTTGGATTTTGGATATTTAGAATAAGGATGCTCAACCTATAATACCAAATAGCATAAATACTACAGTCGCGAATAAGCTTAATCTTCTAGATTGTTAGTTAGACCAATGTCCGAAATAACTTCTCACACACTTTAGAATCATTTGTTGTCTACCATATTGTTATTAGTATTAATTATTATTCTTATTAAAAGCCCTACATCCTTGAGATTCTTGTCTGCACTCTCATCTACATTGTTTCTCAATTGTTTCTCATGTTTCCTTATTCAGCTTATATCTTTGTCTACACAGTTAAAAGAGAAGACTCAGATTTGGAATATTGAACAACTACCAAAGGGGTAAAAAGAAAAGGAAGAGTCTCCTGTTGTCTCAGTATTGTAGTAACTTGGTCACTCTGTGAAAGATGGTACCACTTTTAAGCAGGGTCATCTACTGCTTTGACCTCACTGTCATATCTCCCAGAAATAAGTAACTTCTCTTTGGTACTTGATTAATGATACACATATCACTTATGGCATCTTACACTTCAACCTTGGCTTAATATTTTATCTGATTTTTAAAAATCACTATAAAATTTTGGTACTCAGTTGAAGCAGATGTAAAATTTATGCCTTAATCAAAATTTGATAGTGCAGCAAGAAAGAGTACACTCCATCTCTCTTTATTGTCCGTCTTTGCCTTTGTGCAGGCAACGGGCTCCTGTTAGTTGAAGGCTTTGAGATTTGACACACAGTGTCACTCTCATCAAATTTACTATTATGTTAAAGACCCATACTGCTGTCTGACAAATGTCTTCCTTTTTAAATTAATTGTACATCCCCTCCAAATCCCCTCAGCCACTACTCACAAACCAGACCCTCATTCATCCCTTCTCAGTTCCTTCTGAAACCCTTCTCTTGATGCACCAAGTCTTCTTTCAAGCTTTCATAGTTTTATGTGCTTATCATTATCCTGAGTGTTTATCTGTTTCTTTTTCTTTTTTTTTTTTGAGACAGTGCCTCAAGCTGTTACCCTGGATAGAGTGCTGTGGCATCACAGCTCACAGCAACCTCCAATTCCTGGGCTCAAGCAAGTCTCCTGCCTCCGCCTCCCAAGCAGCTGGGATTACAGGTGCTCACCACAATGCCGGGCCATTTTTTGGTTGCAGTCATCATTGTTGTTTGGCGGGCCCTGGCTGGATTCAAACCCGCCAGCTTAGGTGTACATGGCTGGCACCTTAGCCTGTTAAGCCACAGGTGCTGAGCCTATCTGTATTCTTTGTAAACTTAACCAAAAATACTTGTCACTTATAATTGTTTAACAAAATTCAGGGATTCCAGCAGAAGACTTATCTCAACAGAGTACCTGCAGCAGATTGGGGAGGGGGGGTACTGTGGACACTTCTCTTGGGAAGGGGACTGATAAATGGGTTCAGCAATGAGTCACCCTGAAATATTCAGAGGAAGAGTGTTCTGTAAAACAGATTATGTACAATTTTACTGTTATAGAAGAAAACATTTATTTCTCTATAAGAAATATTCCTTATGATAAACTAGGCCTTGAGCATGAAGTGTTAGCAATGGATTTGGGTGTGAGTCCAGCTCAGCCCAGCAGAGAAATTTTCTTAAAGTTTAAATTAATTATAAAAATACTAAAGCAAAACTGAACTTCTAATGCCACATGTCTCTGATATAATGGCAACAATAGACCAAGGTTAATGCATTATGGTAGAAAGAATATTGAATTCAGAATGAGAAAAACTGACTTCTAATATTAGCTTTCCATTTTCCAGCTTGTGCACCTTGGGTAATCTTTCTGACTTTCTGAATTTTTAGGCTTCTATTTTTTTAATTGTGATAATAAAGTGTAATACTATACTTCACAAATGTTATAATGATGCAATTGGACAAAGTAGCTAGACATAAATAGAACATCACAGAGATGCAAAGATAGTATATATTATATATAATTACCTGTAATCTAATTGTAAACTGAAAGTAGAGATTTAAAAACTCTTATGTAATCCAGTGACTACTGAGGTCCCCCATGACTCTACCTAGAATCTTATACAAAATCCTTATATGAGGTTAAAACAAAGACAAGTTCATTCTATTATACATGACATCAGCAAGGAATTTTTCTACATTTGAAGCCAAGAAATTAATTATTTGGAGATGTAAATATGATATTCCTCATACTGTCTTCAAGAAAAGAAAAATAAAAAACAAACAAGCTATTGTTAAAATGTCCATACTACCCAAAGAAATCTACAGATTTAATGCAATCCCTATTAAAGCACCTCTGTCATACTTTAAAAATCTGGACAAATTAGTACTTCATTTTATATGGAAACAGAAAAAACCTTGAGACATTACTCAGAAACAAAAACAAATCAGGAGGAATCATGCTTCCAGACTTCAGACTATACTATAAATCTATAGTGATCAAAACAGCATGATACTCACACAAAAATAGAGAGGTAGATATATGGAACAGAATTGAGAACCAAGAGATGAACCCAGACACTTATCTTCATTTGATCTTAATAAGCCTATCAAAAATATAAATTGGCAAAAAGATTCCCTATTTAACAAATGGAGCTGGGTGAACTAGCTAGTGACTCGTAGAAGAATGAAACTGAACCCACACCTTTCATCTCTAGAAAAAATTGACTCTCACTGGATAAAAGACTTAATTTTAAGACATGAAACTATAATGATTTTTGGAGAGAGTGGTGAAGGGGAAACACTTGAAGAAATTGGCCTGGGAGAATACTTTATGAGACAGCCTCCCTGGGCAATTGAAGCTATACCAAAAATACGTTACTGGGATTTGATCAAACTAAAAAGCTTCTGCAATGCCAAGAACACAGTAAGTAAAGCAAGTAGACAGCCCTCAGAATGGGAGAGGATATTTGCAGGTTATGTTTCTGATAAAGGTTTAATAACCAGAATCCACAGAGAACAAAAACTTATCAATAAGAAAAGAACAAGTGATGCCCATTTCATTGTGGGCAAGAGACTTGAACAGAAGCTTCTCTGAAGCTTGGTCTTGAGATGCATGAAAAAATGCTCATCATCTGCAATCATCAGAGAAATACAAATCAAAACTACTTTGAGATATCATCTAACTCCAGTAAGAATAGCCCACAGAACAAAATCCCAAAACTACAGATGTTGACATGGATGTGGAGAAAAGGGAACACTTCTGCACTGCTGGTGGGAATGCCAGCTAATACGTTCCTTTTGGAAAGAAGTTCAGAGAATACTCAAGGATCTAAAAATAGACCTGCCATTTGATCTTGCAATTCCTCTACTAGATTTATATATCCAAAAGACCAAAAATCACTTTGCAACAAAGATATTTGCACCAGACTGTTCATTGCAGCTCAATTCATAATTGCCAAGTCAGGGAAGAAGACCAAGTGCCCACTGACCCATGATTGGATTAATAAATTGTGGTATATGTATGCCATGGAATACTATGCAGCCTTAAAAAAGATGGCACCTTTACCTCTTTTATGTTTACATGGATGGAGCTGGAAAATATTCTTCTTAGCAAAGTATCTCAAGAATAGAAGAAAAGGTATCCAATGTACTCAATACTTTTATGAAACCAATTTATAATTACTCACATTTTCTTATGATAGATCACAACTGTAGCCTAGGAAGAAGGATGGGAGGGGAGGGAGAGGTTCAATTGTGTAAAAAAATCAATACATTGTGCCCCACAAAAGCATAAATGTATTCATGATCTATGTGTATATGACTTAATAAAAGGAAAAAAATTAAAAAAAATGTAATTCTACTAAAAAAATCCAAACAAACAAACTATGAATTTTTTTTTTTTAGAGACAGTCTCACTTTATCACCCTCAGTAGAGTGCTGTGTCATCACAGCTCACAGCAACCTCCAACTCCTAAGCTTAGGCAATTCTCTTGCCTCAGCCTCCAGATTAGCAGGGACTACAGGCACCTGCCACAATGCCTGGCTATTTTTTGTTGCAGTTTGGCTGTGGCAGTGTTCGAATCCACCACCCTTGGTATATGGGGCCGGTACCCTACCCACTGTGCCACAGGTGCTGCCCACAAGCTATGAATTTAATGAAATAAAGAAGGAAGGCAAAACTAAATATTAAATTGAAAGAAACATTTTACTAAGCTCTATTTTATTCTTGTGTGTATGTGAGTGCATGCTTGTGAGTGTTTCTATAATATTTAGTTTACAGATCTCTGTGAGTTATTATGATATTTATATTAATTTAAAAATGATAAGACGGCTCAGCACTTGTGGCTTAATGGGCTAAGGGGCCAGCCACATACACCTGAGCTGGTGGGTTCTAATCCAGCCCGGGCCAGCCAAACAACAATGATGGCTGCAACCAAAAAATGGCCTGGCCTTGTGATGGGCACCTATAGTCCCAGCTACTAGGGAGGCAGAGGCAGGAGACTTGCTTGAGCCCAAGAATTGGAGGTTGCTGTGAGCTGTGATGCCACAGCACTCTATCCAGGGTGACAGCTTGAGGCTCTGTCTCAAAAAAATAAATAAATAAAAATGAGAAGACTTTTACAACTTTCAGTATAATGTCACTAATCTCTTTCCTCTATTCTAACTTTTCCTCACCTTTCAGGAGCTCATAAGCCTTTTTCTTAACAAAACCTAAAAGTTTTTCCCCAAACTCCAACAAATTGTACCTCCATACCTGGGTAGCCACCAGTCTCCTTTTATTATGTAGATTAAGCCAACATCCCCTGTCAAATCCACTACCTTCTTTCTATCTCTAAATAATTCTAATTTTCTATCACATATATCTGGACTACAGAGTGGAGAAGAAGTAGAAAATGAAGAGGAAAGAAGAAATATTCACCTGTTGATTTATTACAGGTGTATAATGAATCATACATGTGAAATTATTGTATATGATTTTAAAAAGTATGATGTTGCCACTGTGCTTAAAATCACATGTAATGCAAAGTGATAATGACTGCAAAAAAAAATCCAAAAATTGCAAGGATGAGAGGTACTAATTAAGTCTCTTTGGTAAAAATGCTAAAAATTTAGGTCTAACTACTTTTGGCAAAAGAGAGACATCATGGGACTGATACTAAGCCATTTTTTTTTTTTAAAGAGATGAGAGATAAAACCATGTGGGAAGCCAAGATTAAACTTAAAGGGTGCATGTGGGAATACTTAAGGGAAGAGTCATATCTTGATGTGCTTGCATTACTAGTAATACTGATTTTATAAGCTTGCAACCAATATTCAATTATTAGTTGTAAGTAGATTAGGAATTAAATTAAGAATAGGATTTAGTGGATGGAAAAAAGGAAAACAGAAAAAGGAGATGAGTGATTCAGAGAATCCCTAGTTTTCAGTGCAAATCACCATAGGGACTTGCCCCTTTAAAACTCCGAAAGCTGTCTTGCTGGAAACTCCTTCAACCCACCCCACAGCAGTCCTCTGACACTGGGGTCACTGCCGAGGTTCTCTGACTGGGCAGAGCTGTTTGCTCTGGGAGAGTGTTCTGGGGGAGTTAAGAACATAAAATGTTTAAACCAGGGGTCCTCAAACTTTTTAAACAGGGGGCCAGTTCACTGTCCCTCAGACCCTTGGTGGGCCGGACTACAGTTTTAAAAAAAAACTATGAACAAATTCGTATGCACACTGCACATATCTTGTTGTGAAGTAAAAAAACAAAATGGGAACAAATACAATATTTAAAATGAAGAACAAATAAAGTTAAGTCAACAAACTTACCAGTATTTCAATGGGAACTATGGGCCTGCTTTTGGCTAATGAGATGGTCAATGTCCAGTTCTATATTTGTCACTGCTAGTCATAACAAGTGATGCAAGTGTGCATCAGTTAGTCTAGATTTGGTTGGAGATTTCAGATGTTTCATTCTGGAAAATGTCTGTTCACAGACATAAGTGCTGTCAAAGATGGTTGCCATTTTGAGTGCCTGGTTCCTGAGATTAGGATATGTCTCAGAGGGGAGAGATGCATAGAAATTAGGAAGGCTGCTTGACTTGAATGTGTCTTTCAGAGAGTCACAA